>PNEQ01002301.1:47617-79490 GCA_003012365.1 Medauroidea extradentata | reverse complement strand
CTTGAAACACAAAGAAATCAAATCTATTATTCCTTTCAACCATAGAAGACAAAGCATATATTTTGACATACTGATATTACAATCTTGACAAACGACATTATTTTGCTCATTTAC
The DNA here is from genome assembly GCA_003012365.1 of Medauroidea extradentata. NCBI lineage: Eukaryota > Metazoa > Arthropoda > Insecta > Phasmatodea > Phasmatidae > Medauroidea > Medauroidea extradentata. The sequence goes on along the minus strand of PNEQ01002301.1, from coordinate 79,376 downwards.
TAATTTGAACATTATTGCAAATCATTTTACAAGTAAGAGTTGCATTCGACCCATTAAAGTTCTGACAGTTATACATTGTATGTATATGTGTGTGACAGGGAAGGAATCGATACAAGGCATTGGATCAGTTTCAGCGAAAACGTATTCAAAAACGCGTGTTCCAACAACGTGGCAATGCAAACCACTTTATCAAACTTCAAACTCAAACAATATTGAAGCATCGTGTTTGGATTGAAGCAAACACGAGCATTAGTAAGCATAACTGAACTTTCTGAAATAGAATTGGCGTAAGGCCACTGAACAGTAAAAACTGTAAGAACATAATCACAAAACAAACGTACCTACAGTAACTTGAAAAATAGTGAATCGTTAATGGAGCTGATCAATACCTTGCACGAATCGAAGTCCTGTTCCATGACGTGTGCAGTTTATTATGACCCATCAAAAGGACGGCCATTCTGAACCAGTCGAAGAGAAGAAGTGATGCTTCAGGTTAAAAAAACAATACTTATTCAGCTCAGCTTATTACGCATGCGCATGCAAAATCCAAAAGAGGGGAAAAGGCAAACAGGTAGGGGTCAGATGGGAGGGTTGCTAAGGAGGGGAAAGTAGAGCAGGAGGAGTGGGAATTGCATCAGGAGGAAGGAAGAGGAAAGGGGGAAAGGCACATCACCCTGAATTAGCGTTCATGACTACCCGAGTAGGCGGCGCGAGATTCAAGCAGAGCGGAGACACAGACGAAACAAAATTTTAAGTTCATATCCAAAGTACAATTTAAGGAGGACGAGCTGAGAATCAGCTCAGTTTACAGAAAGGTTACAAAATATTTTTCATCAAGTAACTTGCATATTTGGAATCTAATGATATATAATGGTTAAAAATAAATCTCTAAAATTTGGGGATCGAGATTCTTACGTTATGAATCTTCTGCTTCAGCTCACAAAGCAGTAATTTTAACTTGTACTGCACTACCGAATGTTGGGCCATAGTTCTAAATTTTAAATAACTTTGTTGAGTGTTTGATCATTCTATAACATATCTTAATTTACTTTTTTTATGTAAATTTGCTTAAACCTCAATTTGAATTTAAGTAAATTAACTACGCACTTTAGCCAGCTGTTTATACTGCCGTCTAGATTTTAGAATGTAGCTCGTAAAAAACCACACAGTTTTTGTAGATTTTTACAAACTTGTTAGTTTCCAAAGTTATAAAAATGTAATTGGTTTTGACAGGATTTGAAATTTGTAAGTTATGATTCTACTTCTATTATTTATTTGTGCTTACTGATGATTTTATGTGTATTATTTTTATTTTTAGAATATCTGCTAATTTAAGCGGTTTCTAGTGTTTTACAATCGCAGTGTAATTTGGCTTTATATTTTTCGGATTTTATATTATCAACGACAAAAATAATCTTTTTTGTCTTTACTTTTTAGCGTAAGTGATATGTCAATATTAAACAATAACATAAACTGACAATCTGACTAGAATTTGAACACAAAAATGTATTATACAGCTCGATCTGGTTCCAGCCACGCACACAGTTCTGTAAAACTAATGAGCTTGCACATGCTGCAACTTGCCAAGTAAACATTGTAATTGAGAAACCCCAACATTTTACTATTGTGCGAAGAGTTCGTGAATACGTTACGGAAACAGATCAGATTTTTTTTTTTTAAATATGAAACTTGTATTTTTATTCGAAAGTCCTTCATATTTCCTTAACCATCATATCATCAAAGTAAACTATTGGTCCCCGAATTTTCGCATGTGGGAATCGTGTCGGACGATGTCGCTGGCCGACGGGTTTTCTCGGGGGCCTCTCGTTTCCGTTAAGGTACGCAGATTGCCTAGCCTACGAGCTCCTATTCATAAAATCTGCATTCGGGATGCGATACCAGGGTCTTCGGCCCTCGGTATCCTCCTCATTCAATATTTATTTTTATTTATCGGAGTAAACCTGTATTTTCTGTTACGGAATTTTTTTCCGAATGGAAACATACATGGGCGAGCTAGTTTCTGTGCTTGGACAAGGGACAGCTAGTTAAACGCTCCTACTTCGTGCTATGTCATCTGTAGCTCAATGGCATAGTCTCTGACTTGTAAGCCGGAGGTTCTGGGTTCGCGGCCCAGCACTTCCACTGGAAATTTTCAGTACAAATATATTTCTCGTTTGTACTGTCAATTGACAGTAAGCTTCAAGTTAGAGGCAAATGAGCTAAGGTCGGGCGGAGATTAAAAAATCCGTTAGGTTGGCCTCCATACAGGAGGGCTTTCTTCAGCTCTCCTGTATGGAGGCCAAGCCAAGGGGTTTCTCCTTTGGGTTGGAGGAGTTTTGCCTCAATAAAATATTGAAAGCCTTTTTTTTTTTCCGAACACTGCCGAAGGATTGGGTTCGTACGTTCTGCTGCCGAAAGGTCGTTATTGTTAGGTTAAGAAACTACAAAGATAATAGGACAAATTGAAATGTTAGTTGTATTACTAAAAAATCAGTACATAGTTTACTATTCCATTTTTCATTTGGATACTTAAGTTTACAAACGCAAACATGCAGCTAATTATTTCAATCAATTATGTGATCGTTTAGTTTGTTGTTTTCTGTTTCACACTATAGCGTATCTCATTATTGCAGAAAGGTTATGGTTCATTTCCCATCGGAACTTCCCTACATTGTTTTTTTTTTTAGCTTTGACCTTGACGATGTCGTCGGTGCAATTCCCATCGAAACTAGTGTACATGAGGGGCTGAGGTTCATAGTGGCGTAAGTCACAATTATTTAGAAATGTCGTTTTTAATAATATTATTCACGTTTTCCAAAATACAATTCTGTAACAAATATTTCACCCTTAACTGGATTTTTGAATTCCGTTTGTGTATTGCAAGGATTTACCGCATTGTTCATTTTAACTGACACCACTATAAACTATGCCCCTCATATTTGAACTGTAGTGAAAGTTTTCTTTCAGCTTCAAACACTACGTGTAAAAAATTAGAACCATATAAAATATTTATTTACACAGATTTTGTTTCCATCGGAACTAACCTATATTTTAAATGTGTTTCATGCCATCTTTGAGCTTTGGACATCACGTATCAAAAAGTGGAACTGATTAAAATATAAATTTACACAGCATTTGTTTCCAACGTTGTGCATAAAGGTCGTCGGTTCGATTCCCATCAGAACTAACCTGTAATTTAACTGTGGCGCATGCTTTAACTTAGACGATCACTTATCAAAATGTAGAAGTATATTAGAGAGAAATTTATCCAGTTTAGTTTAATTTCTATCGGAACTAACCTATATTTTAACTATGGTGCGTGTTTTTCTTTACCTTTAGCCGTCACGTATCAAAAAGTGGAAGTGCATTAGATATAAATTTACACATTATTATTTGTTGTCTGCGATATGGTATTCGGTTGAATTCCTATCAGAACTAGCTGATTTTAACTGTGATGTATGTTTCCATTGAGCTTTGGTCGTCACGTATGAATTAGTAAAATTACATTAAATGAAATGTACACAGTTTTGTTGGAGAGATCTTTGGTTTTAAGTGAGATACTCTAGACATCGGATTAAAAAGTATATACAATAAACTTAGTTTTTCCACAATTTTAGTACACCTAAATAAACCGTTTCTTTATTATTTTCTTTTCAATATGGGCAACAATTTTAAAATGGACGTCTGTGGATATTTGTTTTGAATGTGACCGTTGTGAATCGTTTCATGGTTCTCGTTTAATATCGGAAATTATATTTTAAGTTTAACGTGTCTGTAAATTGCATTTCGTTTTTCAGTGTTACGTAACACATCATAAATAAATTAACTTCCTATCAGACATTCGTTGAGGGCATTTGTTAATAAATAGTAGTAGGCCGGAATGTGCAACTTAATGCAGATAGTTTACAATACAAGGCGCTGACAATTGTATTATCGTTTGATCCGCTTGCACCTAACGCCTGGACACCGGACACATTTGAGGCCTCTGTAAAATACTTTCATTTATATTGACTTGTGTCATAGACGACATTTAAATGAAGCACATTTTGATATCCAGCCATCGTTTGTAATATTACTGGATCTCTGACATGCAGCGCGTGTTAAATTAATAGAGCACTGTGTGATACGATAACTCTACATCGCCTCGTTGCGTCATTATATTCTTTAAGCAATGTGGTGTGACGAGTAATTCGATGTATGCGAGTTATTGACACCATTTCTTGCACTGAAAATAACACTACCAAACAAACTACTCAAATAATAATAGCTGGATTATTATGTTTAATAAAGAGTCATTTATTTCTAAAAATATGTGAATGAATGTCATATCGTATAAGAAACGTATTTCCACGTTATAAATTACATTAAAAGTAGTCAGACTAAATTAATAAAATTACCAACCCAGCCAGAAATAATGTTACTGAGTATATATTAAAATATTTTGAAACGTCCACAAAATTACCGACAGACATTTTCAGATTCTGTTGTTTTCGTGGGCGAATATATGTTGAATAGTAAATTTTAATTTAAAAAATTAACGAGTTTTCAGCGCAGTATCGACTCCCGTGGAAGGATGCTACATGCTAAAACCGGTACAAAACATGCGTAAATTACATTCTAGATGGTAGTGGTTGTTTAGAAAGATTTGTTCACTACAAACGTTGCGCGACCAAAAATTACTATTCAGTGTAGACTATATGCTTATTCTTGTGAGAGGGAAAGTTAAATTATGCTGTATGGTGACCAGGGACTTATTATTACTAACCTGTCTGTGCATAAAAAAAGTCACCGTGTAAGTATCCATACCGAGACCCGAACACGCAGACTTATGTTTAACGAGCGAGCACTTTGCCGCTAGACCAACTTTTTTTTTTCTTTATAAATAAAATATTTGGTACAATGGCAAGGCTGACGCCTCGCCACTGCACCAAACATTCCCCCCCTTTAAGTTAATCATGCAATTCCCCAGTAGCTGTGTATAGTGTAGTTGTCAGTTTGTAATGGTAAGGTGTCTTTTTGGGCACACAGACGAACACAAACACCCAGTCCTGAACCCGAGGAGGTGGTTGTAAATGCCACCTCCCCGGCCGGGAATCGAACCCGGGACCCTTGCCCCAGCAGCCAGGAGCGCTAACCACTGAGCCAAGTGGCCGGACCAACTGAACTTCGATAGCGTGTACGTATTATGTTTAGGCTGTGTCTCAACTCGCTGAAAGAGTACTCTCTCGCCGACTCTTGACGTCACAGAGAATACTTTTTACTTTTCCAACTCAAAGGGAGAGTTAACGACGATGCTCACTATGTTCTTTACTGTGTGGCAGCCATATTGATTGCCTCGGCGTCGAGGGTAGATGTCCCAATTCGCTTCAGAGTGTACACACTCTTGAATTGAGACACGGCCTTAGACTTTCTTGGTTGTGTAGCTCGTCATTGATATTATTATTCCAGGCAAAGTGTATACCAAAGACTGTGGCTCTCGATCTGCAGCCTGGATAGCTTTGGAATTGTATCTCCTGCTTAGTCTTCGGGAACCTGTACACTTGTTGGAATAAGCCCTGAAACAAATGGATATGTTGGCACAACTGTTATCAAAGACATTTTTACTGATTTCCAAAAATAAAACTGGAGATTTAAATTGAAACTTTTAGCGTTCAGATTCAGCGACGAATTTTAAGGCGGGGGAACAGAATTTTTTTAATTAACCTTGTACATTCCTTCCCTGCTCACATTTATAAAAGAGTGTACTTTTCACGCATTCCTGAGTAAAACGTTATACAAATTTTGTATTGAGAGGAGTAAGGGCCTGGTCTGTATCATTTCTATTATTGTTTTTTGTACGTTGAAAAATAAAGGGGTGGGGCGGGGGTGATAGCCGCTGTTGCATCGCCTTCAAAATTTTTGGAGTCATTTCCTGCAACATTTAGTCTTGTGTCTAAAACAAGAAAAAATATCTCTGGTACAAATATATTAAAAAAAACGTGGTGATGAAAATTGCTGCAGACCGCGCCCTGTAGCGCTAAATGCTGCGTCTGCGCGGCAGTGCAGTATTTAGATCGTTGCCTTTTCCCTATGGAACTTTTACCGGTGACTCTAATATTTTATCTACGGAAAGTGTAAAGTAAATTCCAGCGCGTGCTTCTCTATTTTCTCTTTACGATTACAGTTTGTATTTTTTAAATGGCAGCTGTCTGAAAAAAGTAGGTTTTATCCATTTTGAGATGTCCCTTGAGCATAATATCTAGAAGACAGAAATAGAGAAGCATAGTTTTAAATGTCTTGTCATTTTCGTAGGTAAAGATATCGAACATACGTTCAGTAGCATTTCTTTAAAGAAACTACTCCTAACACGCTGCAAAAATGTTCATGCGTCAACTGTGTACGACTCTTAACGGCTACGCTCTACAGCGGTTTTTATTTTTAAATTTGTATCAGTTTTTTTTATTATTATTAACACAAAATGTGACTAAATTTTGCTCTTATGAAATTATGTCTCATTGTTTTATCGTAATGACACTTTAAAATCAAAAATTGTATTTTTCGGTTTTAAGGACGACGCTAAAACCAACTCAGTTACCAAACTGAAAAAAATTCACAGTGAATAACGATGTTGTAGTCTACAAGTTGAGCTATGTTAAACCCCAAAATAAATTATTATGGATTTTTTTTTTTTAATTTCAGCATTTTTGTTTAAAAAGAAAGAAATTGTATTTTTAATTTATGTGCGAAAAATTGCAGCCTGCGGTGAATTTTTTCTGCCGGGTATGTCAGTTGGTTTTAGTGTCGTCCTTAAAACCGTAACGTGCAAATTTTGATTTTAAGGAGACATTACACAAAAACTATGAGATAAAAAATGTCACATTATGTATATTAAATATCTGGTAGAAATAAGAACATGGCGATGAAAATTGCTGTAGAGCGGGGTCGTTAAAGTGATAATTATAGAGGTGTGTATTGAGGGTAGTTGCGGGACGCTTGTGGCAGGTGATGGTGGAGACTGCCAACGTTGGTCTGTGCATGAACGAGTTGGTACTACTGGAGAGAGCTGACCTGGTGTCCCGCACTCAGCTGTCTCTCACCAACCAGGCCATGCTGCTGGCCCTCAGCAAGAGCAACGATCTCGTGCACATTACCGACTACAACCACAAGATACAGGTACGTCCGGCATGCACTCTACATGCTTCGTTGTTTAATAGTACGTGGTAGATAAATAAACGCTGAAAACACCAATACATTTCTACGCTTTCTTCGAAGCCAATATGGACAAAATACTCAATGACAATCCTAGATAATGGTATTTGCCAACTTTACGAGTAAATATTTATCCAAAATTACTTATTCGTTACGCGTGATCTCTTGCGCCGCAGTTAAATGCACGATGTTCCGACGTCAGAGATTGTCCCTCAGAAGTTCGTAACACTGGAAACAATTTTGTTTGAAACGTTGGCTAAAACTATTGTCTAGGGTTGCTATTGTTTAATTTTAGCAAATTGGCTTCAAGAAACCTACAGTTATAGATCAATGCTTTTAGCGTAGAATTAAGTAACACGCCCTCTTAAGGCCCCTGTTTATGCTGTTTTAATAAGTTTTATTTCTTAAATTCTGGAAGAGAGCAAAACCGTTACAGAGAAATGCTGGAAATTGTTAATACAATGTTGCAATTTTTTTTTTTTTTCAAAATATGACTTTTTATAATTTTTGCTAGTTATCAACTTCTAAAATTTTTAATTAAGTTAATAACTAGCAAAAGTTATAGAAACCTATGTTTTGAAAAAAATTGGGCTAAATAGCACAAACAATTCCCGACATATTTATGTAATGGTTTTGCGATATTTGCTCCCTTTCAGGAATTAAACTCGCCAAAAACAGCATAAATATGGACCCGTGGCATTAAGGACGTTGTGCCTGTAAAAATTAATTATTTTGTATCTATGCCAAACACTGTTCAACTTTTACACACATGATAAAATGTAATTTCCCCAAATATAAATTTACACTCCATAGTTTTAACATAACCACCTCTATCAAAGTCGCAAAATGGCTGTTGCAGCGTAGCCATAATCAAAAAAAGTAATTAACTTGCAGAAACAAAATAATTCATGCTGATACTAAATTATATGGGCTACTTCATAATATTTTTTGTATATTTTCCAAATTGATGAAAATAAATAAATGTTTGCGTAACTTTGACTTTTGGCTACTACACAAATTTTCAAAACTTTGTGTCAAACAAGTCATAAAATTCATTGATACACTGACTTTCAGTTCCTGTAATTTTGAATTCATTAGTTAATTACTTTTTTTTTATTTGGCTACACTGCAATGGTCATTTTGAGACTTTGATGAGTGCTTATGTAAAAACTATGGGGCGTAACTTTTTTTTTGTGTTTGGCACAAATATAGAAAAATCTAATTTTACTGTCCTTAAGGGGGGAGTTCACGTAAAAGTTTAATAATTTTTATATTTGTTTGAGATATGGTTTGTTTTGTAGGCATGTATCTGACTTTTTTTATTACAATATTGGCGTTTTTCTCTAGCTTTCATAACTTTTGTGTAGGTGGCGCGTCAAAGTCAGAATTTGCACATAACAGTTTTATAAAAGAAATGAAAACCAACAGACTTGCATAAATGAAATAATTCACAGTGAAGAACATTGCCACGGGCTACGTCAAGGTGTGTACAAAAAAAACCCGCATTGTAATTTTAAAGGTTGCAGAAAATTGGCAATTTTTTGTATTAACTTCAGATTTTTTTAAATACAGAATATAATTAATACTGCTTTGAACATACCTTGCTGTAGTCCGCGTCACTGTACTGTTCTTCGCTGTGAATTATTTCATCTGTGTAAGTCAGTTGGTTTTCCTTTCTTGTATAAAACTGTTTAATGCAAATTCGGACTTTGACGCGCCACTACACAAAAGTTTTCCTTTCTTGTATAAAATCGTTTTATACAAATTTGGGCTTTGGCCTGCCGTTATACAAAAATTTTGAAAGCTACAAAGTTTGCGTTACTGTAAAAAATAGTATCGACATATGTCTCTAAAACAAACCATATTTGTACAAATACAACAATTTTGCAATGAACTCCCCCGTAAGGCTCAACAACACAAACATTTTTTAACTGCAAAGGAATTTTTCTTTGACTATGAACCACTGCAGTGTAGCTTTGTTTTGCCGTTTTAAAATAGTTCATCAGATACCATTCTGCTGTATTTGTTTTTAAGGCAAGCTTTATACTGAAAAAGTATTTCATCTGCTACAAACAAAATGAAATGGTTCTCAATGAAAACTCCAGAGGTATGATTTTAAACTTTTTTTTGCCGCAAGTTAAATAGCCTCAAAGCAAACTTTTTTTCCTTTGCCGCTGAGAAAAGTTTGTCTGTGAACCCTTGAGATTTAATCTTGTACGAGACCTCTCGCGCAAAAGTATCCATAAAATGCCATGTTTCATGCAAATCTTTAGCGATAATTTATCAGTCTCGCCCTGCTGTACCTGAGCCTAGTGTTTCGTTTAACTTCAGTAAAATTAGACAGCTACTTATGGGCAGTAATATGTTTCACGGTGCAAAACAACATTTACATTACTAATGCTGAACTGTACCTTCATCTCAGGCTCATTTTAGAACTAAAAATTTCGACTGACTAACATAGCATAAAACTTCCTGTCTTCAGAAATATCAAATTTTACTGAAGCTATGCAAATGCAAGCACTCCATAATGATGTGTGTGTGACCCTGCCACATTGATTGCCAGAACATCTGTACAAGTACAGACTGTGGTGGAAAAATCATAATTTTGTATTGGTTTTGTACAAAAAAAATTTGGCTCAGCGAGTTTTCCCCATATGTATCAGAATTTCAATGTCAAAATTTGCATGTGTTTACATCATACACCCCTTGGAAGCTAAATAATTTTCGTTGAAATTACATATTACGGGCTACCGCTTGATGCATATGAAAAACCTTTATAAAAATATTCTGAAATTTAGAATTTATTTATAGCATTTTTTAAATTTTGTAATAAGTTTTTTATGTACGTCAAGCCATAGCATAGGCGTAGCTAATTTAATTTTTTTTTCGTTTCATTATGTCCATTGTTTTTCACGGGGTGTATGAAATAAAAATACGCAAATTTTGACTTTACAATGCCATTATGGGAAAAGCAGCTGATTTTTTTTTTGTAAGAGGGAAATGGTCTCCCGATTAACGTCTCTACAAAACTATTTCATGCAAATATAAAATTATAATATCCCCCCCCCCCCCAATGTCAACGCCCAAAGGGCTACGCTCCTTACGTCTGCAGACTTCTAAAATTATTTACGCCGCTATATTGCAGTAGGTTCTCTTGTGGCAGGAAGACACCAAGATAACGTAGTGGTTAGACCGCTAGCCTTCCACTATTGCGATACGGGTTTGATCCCCGGTGGAGTCACTCCCGTCTTTCGCATGGGGAACGTGGCGGACGGACTTGGGGCTCTCAGGTTATCATGGGGGTACTTCTGTTTCCCTCGCCCATGCATTCCGCAACTGCTCTACACTCACCTCACTTTAGTCATCGGTGCTCAAGACTTCACTTTTAAGGACGTTGTACCTGTAAAAATATAACCGAGAATTGGGCCAATGCCCTTAAATTGGGGCTTTATTACAAGCCGAGTTGAAAATATTAATTTTTTGTATTGGTTCTTTATAGACGTTTATTAAAGGTATGTCATTATCACGATCTTGATAAGTGCGTTACCACTCTAGATCTCCATTTATCTAAGTTTGTTCTTACGCTGCCGAAAATTTGTGTTTTTGCGGTCTTTTTTTATTAGTGAAAATCCTGGCGTATACAGTATGTTCGGGAATGAATGATCGTAAATCACTGGGTGGAAAACAACGTGGAAAGAAACATTCTTTGTTGGTAACATTTGTCCGGAAATAGCACCCTGCAAAGGTGCAGGGACAAACACAAGTGCGCAAATTTGAATAGCGCGCGCTCCGAGGCGCCAGTCCAGTGGCTGGCTATTAACCAGGAGCGTATCCAGAAAATATTTTTGAGGGTTGTTTTCTGTTTATTAGAATCACTGGCGAATATCTCATCACCCCTCTCACCACAAAAATAATTCTAAAAATCTTAATATTAAAAAATTATAGATAATTTACAAGAACGATTTTCAATGCCGTTACGAAAACTGCTATTTTGCACTTACAAAGCCAAATTTCATAGAGAGAGGGTCCCCACACCTCCCCACTTTAAAGTGGAGGTCGGTGTGTATTTAAAGTATTCTCAGGTGTAAGCCGCCGCCCACCGCCCCCAATATATATAAATCTTGAGTGCGCCACAGATTTGTTTCACTATTTAATCAGTACAGTACAGTTTCTACCAATCAATCTGACACAGTTTCATCCAGTAACCAGAATGTCGTAACATATCATGTTACCACTTGTTCTTTAGAAGTGATTTTTATTGTTTTGATAAGTTACACTTTCCGAAGTAGACAGCGCGTAAGTAGTTATGCATTCCCGTAGCTTGTTGAGATTTAGTAATTTTCAGTTTCACTCTGTTGGCCTCAATATGAGTTAACTCATTTTTTGAAAAATCCAACTTTATCAGAAGCATTTTATTCCAATACTATGGACAAATTTGATACATGTAAAGCAGCTACATGAATGCGTGGTACACTCGTGGCTTACAAGTAATTAACGTGCTGTCGTGTAGTCTTCTTTTTGCAGTCAGTCAAGTAGGATACTGTGTTATTATTAAATATTTATGAAGCTGTCTTAGTCATTCTCAAAAAAAATTGCGGATAATTGGCTATTTCGATGTTATTTGTTTGCGACAGTGGATTATTTTAAATTATAAATATTAATTCGTATAACTTTAATGCTATGATATGTGTGTTATGCACGAACTGTTACGAATGTCAATTAAGCATTAAGGGCGTCGTCTACCGCACGCGCTTAAAATACGCTGCAGTGTGTTCGTAAGGTCGTTATTTTACGACACTATTCCACATGTGTCGATTGCCTCAATATACGAAGGTAATTTCAAAGAATCACATCAATTAGAAAAATAATTTCGGAACTCCTCAAAATGGCTAAAAACAGCTTTTCCAACCTGCAATATCTTAAAAACTACTCCAGAAACATGGAATGGGCTTTGCTTTAAACTTTTTACCAATAAAAATAAAGCGTCACCACTGAATGTGTCAGTCCGCCAAGTGAGCTACGATACTGCTGCACACCGTTTCAATGTCTTGCGATAGAGGCGATACCGCGCCAGATGAGCCGGTCAACATCGCCCTTGGCGCCGTGTTTCACTCACACAAGCACGCGGCCAGTAGGCGGATGCCTTAAGGGGGAGTGTTCGACAATTTTATTGTATTTGCAGTTTTTGAGCCATAACATTTATTAAAATCTTCGACAAAGCATAGGATATATTATTGGTAAACTGCTTGACACAAATAAGAATGGAATCTTTCATTAATTTGTCATGCAGAATCATTTCAAGAGAGGTCAATTTTTAAGAATTATCTTGCATGGCAAATTAATGAAAAATTCCATTATTATTTTTGCATAAATTAATAACTCCATAAGTGTAAAACATGTAATATGAAAATGCTGAAGAATACACGTCCGAGCTGATGAAAGATAAGAGAAACGCAAAATAATTTGTGTCAACAAGTCTATTATCAAATTAGATAACTTATTCGGTAACTGCTCAACGTGCGTGGTGGTTTGTTTTCTTAGGAATAACATAAAAAAAAAAAAACGTTACATGCATGTATAGTGATTTCATGACCTTCTAAAATTGTTCTAAGCTTATTTTTCTCTGGGCTAAAAATGGGTGTTTTTGTAATCCTTTTGAGGTATGAAAATTCTGGTGTTTTGTGTGTAGGTGTTTATAGCACGTCTTTTTTTTCATATCATGGTGTCATAGAGGCGAGTTATCGGCGAGAAGACTGCAAAATAGTTCAGTGACTCGTTCTTAGAGGCTAGGGTGATGCATAATTTACGTGCCTGTCTCGCCTTTAATGCTTCCACACTTCCAGGTCTCGGACTCGCAAAGTACGTTCCTTGCGTTCATACTTTTCCCACGTATGCTTGTTAAAATATTTAACTTGTTGCGTTCAGGGGTGCCCATCTCAATGTGCGAATCCCCGCCAAAAACTCAAAAACAAATTTACTACGGGTTACACTTCAATACTGGAGAGTTATTTAGGCTACCATTTCGTATAAACAATCGTAAACAAATACAACAGCTCTGGTTTTTACTAGCCTACTTTGTAGGTAATACCAAGATAGCACTTGAACGATCATTAAAACATTTTTCGCTTATGATTAAACACTTTACTCTTGAAGAAAAAAAAAATTCCCCCCAGAATTTCTAAATGAGGCAACTTGCGCAATGATCCGCTCTTTTGGGCACCCCTACTTTGCGTGGTTAACTTGTAGTATGATTTTGTTATCTTCCTTGAAATTTAGTGGTCTCAGTGATGGTTCAATAACAGCGCAGTCTTCTACCCAGCAGAACAAAGAAAATATCAGCTAACATCAGCGCTTGTCAACAGTCTCGGAGCTACATCTGATGTCTCTGAAATTAATGACCTGTAAACTCTCCAGAGTATGGGAAGGATTTCTATAGTAACGACGTCTCGCCTTCTTGGTCCGTACATTTATCATTCTTTTTTTCTCCCATTCGGCGGAACACCGTATTTTTATTGTCTTCCTTCTTCTTTCGATAAAGTTTTTTTTCTCCCATTTGGTCTTGCAGCGTTCCATCATATTCATGGATGGATATCACTTTTAGCGCATTACACCTGTCTTATAAAAAGGACGGATTTGAGAGATCATTTCAGACACACGTACGGCATTCTATTGTAACGGTATTTGCGATTTCCCCACCTCTGTTTCTCCCGTTTTCTTTCACGTATATACACAATTTGGGCGTCACCTTTCTTTTTTACTCAGCAGTCATCTTCAGCCTTTGGTGTTCCACTATTTCCGTGGCTCGTAAAGTACAGTCTGTCCGAAAAGTGTTTACCTCATTACAAAAGCGAGTAACAACCGCTAGATGTACGATAAAAATGTGAAAATTCTCGCAAAATGTTTGGAAACTATCCAAGTTTTTTTTTGTCAACTGGCAAAGAACATCAGCCATCGGCATACCTCCAAGTGAGCGCCCTTTCCCATCGTAGTACTCAATACGCGTTGTTAACATTTCAACTGCAAAGTCATACCAACGTGTGGTATCATTGGGGAACAATTTGTACTTCGTATGCACGAAACAATAATCGTTTGCGTGTAAGATATCGTGATGGAAACTTTTTGGAATCTGAAATTCACTGCAGGCCCTACGCCCCAATTTCTCCGGACTTCGCACAAAAGACTGTCTCACCGCTTCCGCTTCATACTGAGGTAGATGGTCGACCTGTCTTTGGTCAGCAAGCGACCTGCGCTCTTGAACTTCTCGTACCACTCCTTAAGGCCAAGCTCTTCTGTTTATACTTTTTTTTTTTTTTAGCTATATTGATTTTTTACGCCTAAACGAGAGCAGATCAAAATTCGGCAGTTTTGTTTAAAATCGTCTTCTCTATGTTGGGTAATTTTTTCAAGACAGTAAATACTATTATTTTAGCTACTTATATAATCAACAAAATTCTGGTTAGTTGACTTTTTAACCAAATCTTATGATTACAAAAATAATTGTCGCAAAAACAGTAGAAACAATATAGCATGGTCTTAATGCTCTTGATACCAGGCTGAACATACCTGGTCATCTGATCACTGCACATGCTACACTAATTAGTTATGTTGTGAACTTCACTTACGTGCTGACACTATGACACCTGTTTAACTATTTTATCTTACATACAACGGCTGTATTTAATTTTTGTAATCAAGGAAACACTTCTCGCAAATCCTGTACATAGAATAAGACGACTATATATTGCACCATAGACCAGGATAAAACACTGCAAGATATTGTCCTGTTTATAATCAGGAACAACAATGACACCGTATAAAGTAATTGTTTACCAACAAGAATGAAGTACTACCAACTACAGTAGAATAAATTTATATTGAGTTTTACAGCTCGGACATTAGAGACGATTTAACACAAGGAAAGGAAACGGCCATGGTCTATGTTGGAAACCATCCCAGCATTCGCCTGGAGCGACAATGGGAAACGAAGATGGCCAGAGCCGGGGATCTAACCCGGGTCCTCCCAATTGCGAGCCCAACGTGTCACTGTTGTGCCACCTCGCTCGGACCGAAATACAGTACAGAACAATGACAGACACGATCTATGTGTCAGACAACAAATAATTGTTTCTCCATTCACACAGTTGTGCTGTAGATCTAAACATAATTATTAGAATGTGCCACATCGATAGTACCATTAGTAGTACGTAGTTCGAGTGTCCTGTGATGGCCAATGTGAGCAGTGACGGATACAAAACCAGGGGAGGGGAATTTGGGAATTTCCCCCCAAAAGAGTAGGTGTTATGAACTTTGCAATATATTCTAAGAAATTGTCTGTAAACTATTTGAAAATGTTACAATTTGTGTCGTCTCAAAGTGCACTATTTTGCATCTTAAAATCAAAATTTTTCCGGGGGAAGACCCCCGAACACTCCTCTCCCCCCCCCCCCCCGCTTTAAATAGGCTAACCGGTGCTAGCAAATATATATTCCCCCCTCCCCCCTCAATATCATTCTGGATCCGTCCCCGATGGAGAGAAGAAGGATGAGTAATGAAGAGTCAAATATAAAGAGCAGAGGGCAGGAAATGGGAGGCAGATTAACGAGGAAAGAAGTGAGTTTAAGTTTACTGCCCGAAAGAAGAGTTTTATTGACTGGGATTAATGGATGAGGGGAAGGGAGAGGGTATATGAGATTTTTTTCAGTGCATCGTCTAAAATAAGCCATCACACTTCTAAACAAGGACTGCGTATACGTCAATTGGTGAGGACGATTCCCGAAAAACTAGAGGCCAACCATATTTCACAACTGTCAACAAGCTCGGTTTTAATTAATAAATGTTTGCTTCTTCGTCTTCTGTGCGTTCCTATGCCATCTATTAAATCAAAGAGTACATGTCGTACACTTCTGTGCCGCTGCTGCAAGACATCGATTGTCGTTCGGGTTCGTTGCTGCAGGTACAACGTGGTGCCGACGGAGAACGATCGCTGCGAACAGTCCGACCTTGTCCGTGTTGACCTCTGCGATTTCTTATCTTATTTCCTCAACCTTTGCCGACATCTTCTAGAACATGACCTTGAGAGAAACAGCCAATGTTATTTTAAGTGAGCCGCCTACCACGCGCTTCAAATGTGCTGCAGTGTGTTCGTAAATAAATTTTAACGGAACTATTTCACATGTACCCGTTGTGGCAACGTACAAAAAGACACCATGCTCATATATAAAACACTGTTTCAAAACCCTCTAACATTTTTTATGGTTGTACATTAAAATGTACTAATCAAATGAAGGGTTCGGCTGTAAATAATGGTAAAGGACATTCAGAGAGAAACAGCGTTATCATGTGTAAATCACAGTAAGAAACGTGTTTTATGAATTTTTATTTCCGAGTTACATTCCCAGTCTCTTCTTTGAACAGAACGATTTACTGACATAAATAAAATAGGCCACTTAGTATGTTTTACACATGATAACACTGTTTCTCTCCGAGTGTCCCTTAACATCATTTACAGCCGAACCCTTCAAATGTGTGTAAAACTCAGATAGAAACATACACATCAAGTCCCATAGTAAAAATGGGTCGGCGGTAATCTTGAATGCTTGTTCAGCATTTGATGCATACTTTGTCACGTATGAGCCTCTAACGTCCAGGTAGGCAGTGTCCTCAACTATTCTCCTGTACTTTTATGATGCATCTACTGTGAGGGTGAGAGTAAGTATGTTGTACGTTGTGGTTGCAGCACGTGAGTAAGTTGGCGGAGCAGTGTCTGGGCTACGCAAGCCAGAGCCTAGTGGGCAGGAACCTACTGGAGCTGTGCGCCTCCGAGGGCCTGGACGCCATGGTGCTGGAGCTGCAGAAGGGACATGAGTGGGAGGGCTTGCTCTCCTGGCGCTGCCGCACCGGCGACACCTTATCCCTCAACACCCGCATCTACCCTGTGGGGCTGCCCGGCAGGTACACCACGCTGCTGCTTCTGTTGGCATCCTCACTTCATGACGAGTTAAATTGATACATGTGCTGAGGAGGCTGCAGCACACACACCCTCTCAATGTTTGTTTTTAAAAATATTATTTACTTAAGTGGCACAACAGTAACTCATTAGACTCACATTTGAGAGGACCCAGGTTTGATTCCCGGATCCAGTAAGCATTGCTTCCGTTTTCCGAAATCGCTCCAGGCGAATGCTGTGATGGTTCATTAACAAAGGCCATGGTCGAATCCTCCTCCTGTTTCTGTCATTGTGTGTCACATTCTCTAATGACCTCACTGTCGATGAGTAGTAAAGCCCACCTTACTATTTTGTATTGTGAATATGTGTTGGCAACACACATTCACAATGCAGTGCTGGTATGTGTGTGAAAATGAAAAAAACTAAATTTCTAGTTTGTAACAAAAGATTATTTCTATACTGCCAAATTAGACAATCAAACTGAAGCTCAGTTCTCTCCAAAAAAATTCTAGATATGGACATGATTCATAGGTAAGAAGACTTTATTCACCATTGATAGTATCTGGAAGAAGTTCATACAGAATTATCATGGCAAAGGCAAGCAGATTTATAATTTTGGTTACATTTTTCTTAAATCCATTTGTATTGTTCAGTCACTTACTTCTGTGAATATAAGACTGTAAGTAATAATAAAAGTGTATTGGTTTCATTGTATGAAGATTTAACGTCACAGACTACAATAAAATGTAATAGTAATTGCAGTACTTTATTCCAACCAGATACAAGACTTGTGTCCACTTATCAGTGTAGCTTCTACATGATTTTCTAGTTACATAATTAAAAGAGACTAAGTGCCAGAATACATATTTTCACGATTATTCCATCAAAATGGTCTGTGTACCATACAATATGATCTTCAAAAGAGAGTTAAGGTAATATCATTGTTGTTATAGAATTTTCATCAAAATGTAATAAGTGTCATGGCAAGTGATATGTGCCTGACTTAGAAGTAAGTAAGTAGAACTTTCTACTTACCTTCAGGTTTAAATATTTATACAATTTTGAAAGTCTGATGTTTTGATAGCCAACAATGTCACAATGATCTATTCTTACAATTAAACTATGCTGTTCAGATGAAATATGTCAGGGTACAGTATGTATTTTCTAAGTTTTTCTGCTCTTCCTCTGAAGTAGGTTTTTGGCACTTAGCCCATTTTGAATTTCAACTCTCCAATTGTTGTTGTATCGCAATTATTGTCACCCGAATGCACTGGAAAAACATCATGTTCGTACCACGTGGAATATGGCTACACTGTATTCACTACATAGGCCAAATGTCAGGTTTGCTAACTGTGCGAATTTTCCATTAAGATGCCTCACTACGTACACAAAACTATACAATGGGGAGTTTAATTAAGCTCACTACATAAACTTTCATTCTGTTCTATTCTTGGCAAGATAATTTTATAAATTGTTCACTCTACCATCAATAATTTGCAGATGACAATTTTATAAGTTTTTTCCCCTTCTCCATTCTTGTGATTTCAGATTTATTTGTGGTAATAATTTACACTACAAAATGTGACAACTGATATAATGGAATATGTTTTTGAAAAGAAGAAAACTACTCTTGTTTCTTATTTGGCTTCGAGACTTGGCACACGTACTTAAAAGTTTATCTAAAGAAAAATCCAATACCGGTATTGTTTGTTGGTCGAGGTGATAATACTGTATGTTTGTATGAGCAGTGATAGTGCTCAACTTAAAACTGTGTTTAGTCATGCTTTTCTCTTTGTGCGATGGTTTCAGGACTCCGGCACAGTATGTGTTTATCCACGAACCTCCGATGGTGATGGAAAATCGCAGTTCCCAGTCTTTCAACCATCAGCAGTCAATTCTTCACAGAGGCAGTCTTAACTCCGTTAGGAAAGGTTCTACTGATGTCAGGTCCATCAGTAGTGATGGTAACCATTGTCAGTTTGTTTTTGACTGATTATGAAATCTTCTTAACTTATCATTAATGCTAGTTGTAATACTGTGCTCCGAAGGAACACATTTCACAAATTGACGGTCCAGTTCAAAAGAGAAGCAACTTGAGAAAATTGCATTTTTGAGTTTGGCTCACCAATGCATGTAGACAGAAGTGCAATCTACTCAGTTGAAAAGAAAAACAACAAGTAAACTCCCTTGCACTCTATTCTGGTTGCCAGTGAAAAGCTAGAAATTGTATTTCTGTGATAACGTCGGCAAAGGCAAACACCTTAAATAGTTGGCTCTGTACTTTTGCTTCAAATTAACACCAACCAAATACGTTAATTAATAGGTTTTTCGGCAAAACGGAAATCTAACTATGTGCACATTTTACTCAAAACTGTGAATTTTGAGTTGTTTACATTTTGAACTAGGCCATCGAAATGTAAGTATTGCTTTAATTTAAGTACTAAAAACTGCTTAGTGAAATGAAGAGATTCTATTCAGCACTTAACAATGAAGTTTTTAAGCGTTGGTGATATGAAACGAGAATGAAGCACCACCAGAAGGAAGAAGCAAGGGAATTTGAACATCCATGAGAAAACAGCACTGTCCGGCACAATTCTCACATGTAAAAATCTGAGTTGATCCCATTGGAAATCTAATTTGGATCACCTTGGTGGGAGGCGAGTGCCCAAGATAAGAGAACTAGGCTATTACAACACAGTTAATATTTTGAAACTATAATATATACACCAGGGATTTGAAAGTAGTTCAGCTACTTTACTGTAAATGTAACCCGGTTACTTTGAGAAAAACATAATGGACCCCTTGCATGAAATATTAAATACGTTGAAATGTATGCTATGTCGTTAACAATGTAGAAATATGAAGATACCAAAAATAAGTTTTCTTCTAAACACTATAGTTTAAGAATGGGAAGCAAGCAAAGTTCGGGGAAGCAGCATGCGACTGAAAACATATTTTGATTGATCCATGTCACAAGCCATACGGCCAGTACTAGTCGTATAAATGCTTAAGCTAGCATGGTAATCAACAGGTAAAGTGTAGTGTATCGGTTATGGTACTTGGTTACTGTCTTTAAGGATCCGGGTTCAAAACCCATGTATTTCATGTATATTTTTAAATAATACTATTAGATTAAGTGTCTAGTAGAAAAATGTTTTATTAATTTTTATAAACCATATATTTTCAGTTTTCGCAACCATATTAATACGATGTCTGAAATGGCATATTTGCGCGGAAGAAACACCCATTTAAATTGAATGCTAATCGCGAAAGTGATTTTTTATGTGATCTAGTAGGATAATGTACCTACATTAAAATAATAGGTCATATGTGGTTAAACCTGCATTTAGGCTACATGTGTTTATTTTGTGCATGTTCGATCACTCGTTACTTCACCTATTATGTAACGAACACGTTATTAATGGTAAATAGTACTGCAGTAGGCTTATGTTACACTGATATACAACATAAATAACATTTTTTTTGCGGTACGCTAAACCAAAATCACACAATAGCCCAGTACTATTCTTTTCTGTATTAATTTATGTATTGCATATGAACCTAACATCCGTATTGAAATACAAAATACTTCTGATTATACAAGATATTAAATTTGAATAAAGAATCGACGGTTCCACCCAAAATCTGAGAGACAATAATATACTAACCAGAAAGATTATTGAACTCACTTAAGTTTTCCAATATCAGCCCAGAGAGTAACCATTGCACCATCGTGGCCGACACTTGGTGTGGTTCTATTGTAAATTAAATGTATGGGTATTATATAATTAAATATAGTAAAGGTTTGCGCCAGGAAACTGGTTTATTAATGTATTATTGCATATTACAGTGCCCGGATATTGTGCGATATAACAATGTGCGTAACACTAAACTTTTATTAAACCTCCCACTCGAATACCTTTGAAATATAACATTTGTTACATTTTATGATTAACTACATACGTATAACCAAACGAACCATGGTAACAGACTTAAAAATTGTTTTTTATTGACCAAGCATAGTCTGGCATTCCGCCGGAGTGCGACAGCAGTCAGTTAACTTGCCAAGGCTCCGTGTGTACTATGGCTTGTGACGTCACTGCACGTTTCTGCAGGCGTTTTAAAAGTGCGAACTTTAAGAAACTGTAGTTACTTCAAATTTAAAAATTTCAACACACATTGATTTCTTTTCATATGCACGTATTGTGGATGTTCTCATTGAAATTCATTTGAGGGGTCCATTGGGTAGATATTACAGCAATCTTAAGAAGTTATAAAATTTTACAGCACAATATTTTTTTACTATCCTTATTACACTGTGTACTATATAAAAACACTTAATTTTCAGTCTAAACGTTTTGTAGGTCTATGGGTATGAGATATGTGTGTTGGCATATTTTAATAATTAAGGTTAGGGTACCAAATTCCATGTGTAGTATACTTGTGCATTAACAATTTAAGTTAGGTAATGGAGATAATGTTGAGTGGATCGTGTTGTCACCATCAAGAGATTTTACTTTCATAATACATGTGTTGAATTTTATACAAGAAGTAAACACAAAATACTCCAGCATTTAAACGTATAAGTTGATATGTTAGTACAAATACATTTCATTTTCCCAATATACAACAGACACCTCTAAACATTGTTATTTTGGTTTTCACTAAACTGCACATCGGATAAAGATGAAAATGTGGTATGGCGGCATTCCTTTTCATCAGTAAAGTACGTAGATGCTGATGCTACTTGGTTTTTTCCAGTGTAAGATTCTGATTTGTCCATTACAATATGGGTATCTTACATCAAAATAACAAAATCACGCTGCATTCACTTCTCAACCACTGAAGTAACAAACAGCAACGTTGCGAGTAATAGGAACACAATATTTCCTACACTAAATGTGTCATAAAATCAGTAATATTTTTTACCTTTCAGGAAACAAGAATAAGAACCATCTTTAAATGAAATACAGGAAATTTGCTTTAAAAAAAAATAACCTGACAAGTAATGACATTTATTATTACTTTGAGACCAAAAATGTTAAAAGTTGCTGGAATCTAACTTTAATGAAGCTACCATGTTCAGTACTGAAAATGTAACTTTTACAAGTAATGTCGATAGTACTTCCAGTCCATGACATACACTTGTAGTTTTTCTTTAAAGGAGACACTTTACATGCTGTCTGTAAACATCTAGATATTTTCACCAAGGTAAAACCCAAATACATTCAAGGCCACACAATGCATTTTCAACAAGGTCAAGATACCGAGACGATGGATCATCAACTCAGTTCCCCCTTTTTTTTTTTCAAAGCAGCGATTTACAAGGTCATTTTCAGACCCCATGAGGCTTCGTAAACTCGGGGTTCTACTTTGATATATGTACGTACGTAAATTTTAAAATAATATGTAGCCACTGGTAGCATTGTGCTTCATGATGAGGAAATTGCATTCTAGCAACATGATTCAGGCAAAGCAAGTGTGCAGTCCTTATGATTTCAGTAGTAATTGCCAGTGACTGCAGTTCCACGACAATGGAGGTTTATAAATACAAAATCATATACTGGAAATATATCAACAAACATAAACTTAATACAGTTTCCAAAAATGAAAGCAAGCTAAGTTTGCATAAACCATTCAGTTGAGAAAATTAAAGGAAGCTATGTTTATGTAAACCATTCAGTTGCCAAGTGGTGGTAATCTAAAGTACATAAAAGCAACTAAAAATCACACGCTCCAGTCTGTAATGAGTTTTGAATATGTTATGATGTGAACTGAAATTCTTTATATAGTTTTTTGTACAAAAGTTGTTGTAACAAATCAGTTTGGTGTTCCATCCAGAATGTTGATTTTTATTTGTGTGGAGTGTAAGTATACATTAATTCTTTTGGTTATTTCCTACAGGTGCTCGACGTCAAAGTTTGGCCAAATTACACTCACTTTCCTTGCAGGCACCTATCACAAAGGTCATTGAACTCATTACATCTGTTCAGGAAGATGCAACAGAGCAAATAGCCCTTGTTCTCGACAAGGTAGGCTTTGTTTACCATAAAGTTATAAAGTATGTCTTTTGGAACATGAAATTTATTGCTGTAGCAGCACCATAAATGTTGGTAGTGATGTGATGTATCTTAGCATATTATAGAAAAATAATTTGTATTTTGAACTGATTTCTAAGATTTTCAACTTAATTGATAATATAAGTTAACATTTTAACTTCCTGAGTTAGTTAAGTAAGCTGAGAAAATAAAATATGATTTCATTATTAGTTGTCCATTTCCTAGGATGCAGTTACATGCTGCATGGTAGTAGGAATTAGTTGCCTTTGATATGTTCGGGCTAATAGTTAAAATAATACTGGTCACAGAGACAATTTTTTGGCAACAACTGATGGCAATGCTGCCTGCAGCTGTTAAGTGCTAAAGGTATCTGTAAATACATTAAACTGTTAATTTGACATTTATTATAAAAAAAAAATCATCAAGCATTGCTGACATAAATTTTATTTCTACATCACTAGCACAGATGCCATTGCCACCAATACCCGATAATAGTCAGTATCCAATATCATTCTTTGTTCTGCGCTACATATAATTTCTTTAGGTTCGTATGTTGTCACATTGGGTGAGAAATTGTTTGGATTTACACGACTCCCTATTCGAACTAAATTGGTAGTGTAACTACATTAGACAAAATTTAAATTGTTTACCTTATAACCTGTGTGTTGACACTATTTTAAACCTAAATTTTTTGTGATTAGAATTACAGAAAGATGTGTGACAAAAATTATGTCAATATGCAGGAGTAAGTGAAACTGTGTATGATCCTCAGTTCTCCCTGGAGATATGGAAGGAGAGAGGAGGAGAAAGAGCTAGAAGCTTGCATGGCTTCAACCAGGAGAACGAATACGACCAGAAGACATATGTTTTACATGGAAGTTAAAAAAAATTGCTGTCAGTGAACAAGATGGCTTCTGTGTTATCTTAAATAATTGCATGCCAGCAATATTTCACTTAGTAAAATAAAATTATGCTATTTAATTTTTACTAAAATTACTTATTTAAAACTGGTTTAGTCCATGTCCACAAAAATGTTAAATACTTCAGAAGGAGAAAATTAAATGAATATTCTGCTAAACTAATCACCTTCTCTTTTAACGTTGTAAAACAGAGAAATTCACAATATTGATTAATCTCTACATATAAAGTAATAATACAGTGACTGACATATCAAACTCTGGTCCTACAAATTAAAAATTTTTTGTGAGAGATCCCCTCAGGTCATAAGCAAGCACTAAGAGAAGATTTTTTTAAATTAGAGCTCTAAGAGGGTGAAAAGATATTAATTATAGATACTTATTGAACCCTTTGGGATGTGCGTTTATGTTGCTTCAAAATAGTAACTATGCAAATACCCAAGAAATAATTTTAGGATGTTTCTAAATTCAACCCCTAAGGAATGAAATGGTGGAAAATGTGTTTTTATTTGTCATCTATAGATTTACGCCGTCTGGAGGAGAGAGGGAGAGGGAGTGGGTGAAGTTGCGTGACGGCAATACTGTAAGTCGTGGAGAATGTTAGGCGTCGATGATAATGCTGAATTCAAAGTGGACGCCACCCGACTAAGGATGTAGCCGGGAACATGAAACTCAGAATCATTTGTGCCCTCTCTCTATGCCTGAAAGGGAGACTGGGAAGCACCTGAAAAAACACTACTTTTGGGATGCCTTGCACACCCACACCGTAGGGCAATACGAAAGCCAGCTCCTAACCAAGTAAAATAAGTTGAGGAGACTTTGAAGTTAGTTTTACCACGTGTTTATTTTCCAACACACATGCAAGTGGTCACGTCACGTAGCACACACGAAAATATTGCTTTTAAAAAATACCTTACAAGAATAAGACACTGTTGTAGAGGTGATGCAAAAACAAAACTATGACGTTACTGGATAGGCTTGAGGCGGCCAGCACTGTACATTTGCCGGGGTCTGCGGAAGGCAGGCGCCGGGTTGAAAAATAAATGTTGAAAACTTTAAGACGTAAAATATACGTATATACGAGAGTATATTATGGAACAAAGACAAAAAAAAATGTAGAAGAATTAACCATATCAGAGTTGCAAAGACGATGGTCCCGCAGTGCGTCTATACTCTCGGCCGCGTGTCGTACAACTGGGAGGAGCCAGGTGCCCACGTGTACACTATCATATTCAAGATAACTATAAATAAGGCCCGGGGCAGTCATTAAAAGTTGAAGGGACAGACTTAACTACAGGGGCGCCATTTCAGGTTTTTCTAGGGGGGCAAGATTTTGTTTTCCGGCAACAGTGACCGTGTTGCATCTTTTTTATTAATTAAGCATGTATAAATTAGATACTTAACTTGAGTAGCATTATTTAAATTTAAAAATACAAAAAATATATTTATACACTTAAAATTCTAAATCCAGAGGGGGGCCTTCCCCCCCCCCTCCCCCTGTGGCCACAAATGACGCCCCTGCTTTTCACATGGCCAGTTATAGTTACTTGCTTGCAGGCTGTTTTAAATGCACTTACTAGCCGAACTCATAAGGCTAAAGTAAAATTAGGATGTTTTTTCTAGTTTTCAAATTTGTGTGCCAGAGAATTTCATTAGAATTATGTTGAAAGACAGTAAAGTTTTTTCAATATGCCGTGGTAGACAGTATGTAGTGTTCTGCTGGTGACGTATATAGCTAACAATGACATTAGCTACTTATGGAAATACCTGGATGCACCAACATTAGGGCTTGCTGCAAAAAAATTTAAAACCATGGCCCGAACAGCATTATATAAATCTCCTGTGTCCTAGGGGTGAAGGGAAGGTGGCAAGGATAATAGTATTTAAATAAGAATGCTGAAACTTGTAGCGTGCAACATCGTAATTCACTGTAATTTTATTTTTACTTTGGTATGTCAGCTGGTTTTAGTGTCGTACATAAAACCGTAACATGCAAATTTTGACATTTACGAGCTATTATGTAAAAACTATGAGAGATAAAGAAATTTCATAAGAATAACATTTAGTCACAAATTTATGAAAATTGCTATAGTCTGTGGCGGTAAGAGAAAATATCAATAATAAACATGTTCTCACGCAGTTCCATTGTATTTATTTACCTAGCTTACAACTTGCCCAAGAATCTTTCATTTAACACAGTCATTAATTTCTGTTTCTCTAGTTTGCCTCAACACTTGTGATTTTAGGCCCAAGCTTCAACAACTAATGAATCTTTAATTTTTCACATGTCTAAAAAATTGTATTCATTCTTGATATTTGTATTCAATAATGTCTGCTGGGTGTAAATACTTAAGCTTTGTTGGTATTAAAGTGCTGTAACGTATTTCTAACAAAATAAGGGCCTGTATTACCACCTCCGAATAAAAGAGCTGAATACGCTATTCAGGGAATAATCAAACCCTACTGTGTTACTACCTCTTAATAGTAATTCGTCATTTATTCAGTAGTGCTTGGTTAGTTTTTTCTTAAGTTGGTACTTAAATTTTAGTTAAATGCGTGCTGTTTTGATAAAAATTATCTTCGTGAGGTTGGCGAAATTATCTAGAAAGAAAAGACGACTTTGCAGATGTTACATATATATGCAGATTTACAAGTTAAGATGAGAAATAAGTGAATTATCAACTCATATTGATGTAATACGAACCACTAAGATATTGCAGTAATAAACTATCGAACAAAACATGTTAACTACACTATATATATTTAAAGTGTAGTTTAAAATACACCAACAGATAGCACTAAAGTTTTATTAAATCACTCACAAATATTTAACATAATATCTTTCAAAATATGTCAATGAAATGTAAAAACCAAACATTTAAATTAAATGGCATACACATACTGTTTAAAAATATATTTAAGTTGTACTCTACTATGTTATCATTATATTTTCAATCTCAAATGCCGGAAACTTTACATTCATATCTAATGTATTTCGACAAACTATGTTACGTAATAAACTTTAAAACTCCTGTTGCTGTTTGCTGAGCACAAATAATTGTTTACATACTGGAAATAAGTTTTCATTGTTCCTGTTTAAAGAATATTTAATTTTTTATTAATTTGAAAATTTTGTCAACGATTTGTTTGAAGTTTTATGTGCTCCCAAATCCAATTTTAAAAATTGCTGCAAATACGATAGATGTTCGTGGTCAATTTATGAACTAATTTAAAATGAAAAACTTTTCGTATTATTATCTAGCTCCGGAGTTTAAAAAAAATGTTAAATACAGCACATGGGTGTACCTCAGCATTGTATTATTTGCTATACATATTGGTAACCTTCGATTTAACATGAATCCTAACCTCAACATGCCTCTACATTGGAAAAAAAGCTCGCTGCCATTTTATACCTATTCGCTGAATAAGAGGCTATTGGCTCGCCTGAGCACCAAATAGTTTATTCAGGAGTCTTAATTCGCTACTCATGGCTTTATTTGGACGTGGTAATACAGGCCCTTAACGATAAGTAAGGTCATATTATTTCTTTCATCTGAAAATGTATGATTGACAAAAAGAATGAATTTACTCTGTATAATACTGTTTCTTCTGGAGTTTTGTTAGTTTTCATACCTGTAATTATCTTGCTTTATTTTATAATTTTTGTTTTAAACATTTGTTCCTTTTCTCTGTCTCTATCCAGGTGTTGGATATTCTACGCACAACTGAACTGTATGGGCCTGCAACAGTACGGGAAAGAAATCTGAGAGCACAGGATCCAGTTACAAGTGACCTGATATCTGCTCTTCTGACGGTAAGATCATTCATGGCCTAAGTATGGTACCGTAAACTTGGGTGAACAGGAACAAACTCTTAGCTTACATCTTTACCATAAATAAAATTAGTCTGTCTAAATATTATCAACTTGCCAACCTACAAATTCAGTTTTTAAAATACCTAAATTTTATTCTCAAACAGTTTACAAAATATTTTGTCCCTCTTCACCCCAGTTTACTGTAGTGTAGGAATAGTATAATAATTGGAACTTTTAGTACGTACCTACCCAATCTATCACATCTTTCATAAAAACTCTTGACACTGTAATACAACTCCTTTTTTTTTTAGTGTAAGCCTTGCTACTTGTAAATAATTCACGTTTCTGTTGAAGATGGCTCAAAAATATATTGCAAAGTATGGTACACATACCTTTATTCTTCTAACAAAAGTACATTTAATAATATCCATAAAATATGCTTTTCTGACTTCCGACTTTGGGGACTTCTAGAGCTCTTAGTATTTATGACGGACCATGGGTGCCATCGCCACTTCAAATTAACACTCACAGGTTTTGGTTCGATATGGAGGTTTATTGGGCATACTTACACATATACATGGAACACTGATTTGGTTCTTCCTGTGCAGATGTCGAACATTGATACCAAAGGACATCAGACTTCACAGAAAGACTGGCCTTAAAAATTGAACAGAAATCAAGTTAATCTGTCTGGAAACAGCAAAGTAGAATTTAACCCTGAACAGGTGTTCGTTAATCTGGTGGTGCAGAGTTGGCTGTAAATTCACGTCTCAAACCCATTAACGTTATTGCATTGTGAGAAGCATGCAAGGGAGACAGTGATAAGATGGTTCTGGTATAATAATCAAGATGAAACTGCAATATCAAGATCAGTAAAATAAAGTTGAGATCTCACCTGTCGCAGGTGCATTTCCATGTTGTCATGAAGCACATGGTGCTCCTCACAGTTGTCAACGATGACTGCTAGGGGCAATGGTATCACGGCGCAACTTCTGCTTAAGAACCATTCAAATAATACAACAAATTTAAGATAGAATGTGATTTTAATTACGTTTATCATACACACATGTGCATGCTGGAACTATGTTATTTTATTTAGCATGCGTAATTACGTTGGTTAAATAAAACACTAGACACTTCCTATCTTAAGGGAATACAGCCCTTGGAGGTTGTTTATATAGATTGGGTGCATACATGCGTGCTGCCAAATAACATGGTCCTTAGTGCATTAAGTAATGAATAATGCAAACTGCAAGGTTCAAAATGCATGAAATGGTTGTGGCCAGGATATATTTCCGTGCCAATGTACGGTTCATGATGCATAACAAATGTAAAGGGCAGCGTGGCCTTGGAGTTTTCTTTCTCTGTAGCTAGCTACACAGCTGTCTGACCCCTCGCTTGCACTTAGATGCAGGGTCCCTCGCTGCTTGCAGGCCCACATGTTAGGTGTGGGTCTCCTAAGGAGGTACTACTGTACAGACGTTGTTGCCAACAGCAAATACTTAAATTTTCTACATTTCCAGCTACATAATCAGTTTTTTGTTTGGCTACCTTTATCCTTGGTAATTCCGATACAACACTGTGAAACATTTTTGTGTTCACGTTACTGGTGCATCTTACAGCAAGGTGGTACACATGGCCCTGTCTCGACAACCCGCCGAAGTTCCAGTGAATCTTCCAACATCCGTGCATCACTGAAGCAGCAGCCGACCAACAAAGCATCTAAGCTGCTCCCGTTGTCATCTAAGGCAAAAGACTTGCTTGAAAAATCGTTAGACTGGGAATTCGACATATTTAAGCTAGAAAAGTTAACCGATTACAGGTAAACAATCATGTTTGAGCATTTACATATGCAGTTCAATATATTATGTGTGTTGATAGGTTAAAAATGTATTAAGGTCACTCTCTCTTGTTTTTATTATTTTCAAAATAATTACTTGTTAAGTCTAAACAAGCAGATATGTTAAAAATGTTTTCCACCATGTTGGCTAATTTTGTCTGGTCTATAAGTAATATGGTTTTGGCTAAGTATGTAATTAACAAAATTTTTGATAATATTAGTTTAAACCATATAAATTACTGTAATGAAAGAATTTCACAGCAAAAACCATTTTAAACAAAACTGCTACACGGATTTGGGATAACTACTCTTGTTTAAAGGCCCATGGTATATAAATAAATCCTAAATGCATCTATCACAAATAGTAGGAGGCTATAAGCAAAAATCAAAAAGTAACTTATTTCTAATGCCGTAATTTCGTACAGTGGATATAGCATTTTGGAATAATTTTTGCTTAAAAAGTTGAAAAATATCATTAACTAGGATTGCTGTTTTGTAGTTTTTCGATCAACATTAATAAACCTGTACAGGGTGTTCATAAAATACACAGACATACTTCTGCAGATTATTCCTTGTGAAAAATAAAGCAGGAAATATGTCAGACCCTTTTTTCGTAATCGAGATAATAAAGGAGTAATTTGCCTTTGAAAATCAAATTTTCAAACTTTGATTTCCCCACCTAAGTAAACGCTAGTTCATACCTTCTACCCTTTCGAAAGTAAAAGGGGTGGCCTCCCTTAAATTGCTGACAACTTTTTTTGCATCAGGATAATCCAACACTTCAGAGTGAATTATTGGGAAATGTGACCTTAGCAATAAAAAAGGTCCTCTTGTAGCGACTGTCTACGACGCAAAATTTTGGCGTTGTGACACAGAGCCTAGTGTGTAGGCAACACTGCATACATGAGTGTCAGGATTATTCCGCAGCGCCACACAGAGGATGGTGGACATTCACAGTAAATATCACATGCCATAGCTCACATAACCATAACCAACATTTTGTTCCTAGCTTAACATCTGTGTTTTTTTGGAAAAGAAAAAAATGATAAGTGTGCAAGTGAAACAATATGACTATTTTATTATGTTCGTTAAACTGCTTAATAATGCTCCAACATTGCACAAAGTATTTGCATGTTCGTGTCAGCACAAACTGTAGTCTACAATACTGGATATGGGTGGGGCAGTCTTTCTCGAATATGTATTACGATTTGCGTACAAATGTATTGATTGTTAACTTGTGCTGTTAATTCTTCAACTATTATTAACACACACCATTAAAATAAATTAGCTCAAGGTGGAATTTTAGCCTTAAATGTCAATTAATAGTAAACGAGTGAGTGTTCATATTAGATAACAAAAATGTTTACTGCAATAAACCGTTATTGTGTGCAAAAAAAAAAGTGCTCGACTGCTTGTGTATATTTGTTTTCACATGCTTGAGTGTGTGAGGCACTTGGCCCACCCTTCCTTGCTAATTTCCAAATTTCTCGTGTGACCTTTTTATTTCCTTCTGGCATAAACGTAACGTAAAACCTAAAAGATTGATTTATATATAAAACCGGCGTCAGCATAGGTCTAATAGAATCCCGGGAGGCTTCGTGGTCACTAGCTGTGAGAGAGAGGGGGGGAAGGAAACCCGGCTACCCGCACGGGCAAAGCAAGGAAAAGTGAAGTGCTAGGCCTAAAGGCCTGTGTTAAAATTAAATACCAGAAGAGACACCGGGACTCAACACCAAAGTGCCAGGTGTAGACCGCGGTAAGAAATAAGGAGGAGGGAAAGACACTGGATCTCTGTGACATTTACCTTGTAATTGTCGTAGCTTTAAGTTCAGACGCGGTGGGCTAAACCGTTTAAGGATCTAATTTCAATGAATTCCACACATGTACGATAGGCGAGAGCATTCAGATGAGATGAATAATTCATCTCATTGTGATATAAGTGTGAATGTCAATGTGTTATTGTTTACGGCGAAGGGCGGCCATATTGTACCATGG
>PNEQ01002301.1:0-46617 GCA_003012365.1 Medauroidea extradentata | reverse complement strand
GCCATATTCTCTCTTAGCGATCTAGACGCGGTAGTGGTCGGGCGTGCCCGGACGGAGCCCCGGCAGGTGCCACGCGGCAAGTAGCTGGTCGCTACAGCACCAAGTTTTATTTGGTTTTTTTTGGGTAACTTGGGTTATATGCCGTGCACTAATACTAATTGTCCCGAATTTAAATGTAAAGTTTTGTGCAGTTTAAATAGTGTTGTTAGTGGTGAAGCCCACCGCGTGCGAAAAGATTGTATGGTGAGCTACGAGGTGATCTGTCTCTCGAGTAAACATCCTGAAACTTATCCATGATTTCTAGTGATTGTTTGCATCTACCTGTATCCCGAGGTAGGAACCAGGACATATTTGCAGCGAGTTTGGTAATTTCTCCTTCCGGTTTCGAATCCATGCCTGACGAGAGAAAGAGCTCATGCAATATCGCTGAGGTTTACTGGACGAGGCAGTGGTTGAGGACAATAGTCGAACCATCACAAGTGGTAACTGGTATTTAGGAAATCTGCATTCAGATAAGATTCAACTCAAGGGTTGAGGGATAGGGAAGGTAAGAAAAAGGTGTTCGACCTATCACTACTAAAATGAAATCACATAACTGATATGCGATTGTAATGTAGTAGTATTTTGGAACCTAACATTTGACTACAAGTTTACAGCAGGGCTGTTTCGGTACTGGTAAATCCAAACCGTCTTCTCCTTTTTAAGTGGAGAGGTTTAAATTCCAAATTTTTTCTACTCACTTTGCATGTTACACAACTTTCTGGTAGAGAAAAACGTGCCTAGGAATGTCACAGTCACGAGTTCTTTAAAAATTTAAATGACGTGGTGGCTGTTAGTTCAACTATTCCTGACATCAATTTTAAACCAAAATTGCATGACGTATATGCATAATACCAAAAAGTAAACCATATCCTTCTCACACGCCCGCATATGTTTGAGTCGCTGACTAGTTTGTGGTTCGTAGATTTTTATTCAACTTAAAAGTAAGTACGACTAAAACAATAAAAATTAAGGCAATTAGAATTTTCTTTGACGAAGTGTATTGAAAATTAAATTTTTAATTTCTTACACCTGCAATAATGTTCTTTTTCTTTTCAATGTAGTGTCGGTATTGGCAACAGCAGACAGCGCCTGAAAACAATATCGGCTCCCCTACACTTTACAGTAGTGCCAGAATTACACAAACTGTTTAAATATCTAATTTCGAGCAGTGTACCCAAGAGATATTTATTTTCTTTTTTTAAGCACAAATACATAAATTATTAGGCTAGGAACAAAGTGTTGGTTACGGTTATGTGAGCTATTTAAGCTACGGTACATGATGTTTACAGTAAATATCTACCATCCTCTGTGCGATGCTGCGGAATAAACCAGACATTCATGTACGCAGTGTAGTCTACACACTAGGCTCTGTTTGCACCACGCCAAAACTTGAAGGGCGTTTTGCTCGAAAACTATGCGTCCTAGACAGTCAATACAAGAGAACCTTTTTTTATTACTAAGGTCACATTTCCCAATAATTCACTCTTAAATGTTGGATTATCCTAACGCTAAACAAGTTGTCAGCAATTTAAGAGAGGCCACCACATTTATTTTCGTAAGGGTAAAAGGTATCAACTAACGTTTACTGTAGGTTTGTCGGCCTTATTGTCTTGAAGTAATATCCTGAGTTTTGTCAGTTAACGTCAATCGTCAATCACTGTTCGGTTTGTGGGAAATCAAAGTTTGAAAATTTAATTTTCAAAGGCGAATTACTCCTTTAAAATCACGATTACGTACAAAGTATCTTACATATTTCCTGCTTTATTTTTCACAAGGAATCATACGCCAGAATTTGTCTGTGTTTTTTTGTGAACATTCTGTATAAATCAATTTATACTTTAAGCTTTTATTTATCTACAATGGAACCTTAACTTTAAAAATAATTTATCGCAAAAACAGTACAAACAGGGGAGCTTGGTCGTAAGTTGTAGAACTTGATACAGGCTTATCCAAAAGCATGCACCCAAAATTCAAATATTTAAAATGCAACAATGACAACAGTTACAGAACACGTAATCATTTCACACAATAGGAAACTCAAGTCATTTTGAAAATTATATTGTCAAGGTGGGGCTGCCATTAATGGGTCATTCTAACAGATAATTTTCAGTAATGCCTCCGTGATCCTCATGCCCAAGTCTGAATTAATAATTGCAGCAATATGAAACAGTTTCTGACTATGCATAACTCATGTCATTGACCAGTGAGGTGGAAGGAGCACCCTGCACAATTTGCTACAGCATCCCCAGTCTCTCGGGGTAGTTCTTGCATCATCTGTAAGGGTGCATTTTCAGGTCTTTATGCAAAATTCTTCTAACAGATGTGTTGATCATGCCAGAGCCATGACATGTTTGCGAGTTTATCGTCTCTCTGACTGAACAATTGATTCCCTGACAGATTGTATGTTTGCAGGTGTAAGTGCTGTTCGTGGATGAACTGGAAACTTTCTCTTCAATACTGAACCCATTTGTCAAAATGATACAACCCAGTTATGGTCAATGACCTTGGAAATGTCACGACTTATGGACATACTCTGAAATTGTTTTACATTACTGCTGCCATAGACCGAAATGTGTACTGGCAGAACTTGTGCATGCTTATTCCTGCAGATATGGGCCAACGGCTTGTGGAAGCATTCCAAAATTGTATCGCAGGATGTACCACTAATGGTTACAACCATCTAGAACATATGAATTAAAAAAAAACATTTTCAGTTACCCTAACATGAAAATAATTACATTTTTTGTAACTGTTATCATTAAAGGGATACTGTGCCAATGTTTTCCAGGATAAAATGTGATTCCCCATTCTAAAGTATGACTGCATTTGGAAAACCAGTGAACTTCATCCACCAACTTCCTTTTACATCAGCACAATTTTTTTGCTCACAAAACCAGCAAGCCTGCATAAAGGCTGGGCACAATACAAAGGTTAATTAAGAATACAGTGAAAATGCATTTCTTACCCTTTCATTGAAGCCAGGTAATGTTAGATGCTATGAAGAGTGTGACACATTGTCTAGTCCGGTTCTGTAATACTGTCCAAAATAACAGGGTAGCAAGATTAGAGTTACGACAATTTTGTCTTGCACAATTTACGTTATTGCTCTGTTTCGGCATGCAATGCACCACGTTTCAAACTCATTTTGCATTCCACCACTGAGTACACATTCAGTACCTGTCTGGTTATAAAGAAATGGGTTGTGTTAATGCTTATTATGACTGTTTCTCTGTGCATTCCTAGCTTCCTTAGTTCACAAGAAAACAGAACTTACCTGTACGTATTAGTTAAATTGTAGCAAACTGTGAGGTTTTCAATTGCAAATAATTGTTCCTACTATTGAACCAATTATTAAAATCAAATTTATATACTAAATTTTTTTAACAACAAAATGTCATCTAAATCGCCATGACTCTCAACTGCTGGATGAAGCATGCGAGGCCATTCTTTGTCCCTCAAGAGTTTCAACTATATTTTACTCTGCTAAATGTACAGTAGAATTCTAGATTTACGAAATATTGTTTTAGCGACAAGATTTTCGGGAATCATGCCATGTCGTTCAGTCACGTTTATGTTTTATTTTAAAAATTCTTGTGTATTTTCTGTTAACTTCCTTTTACGTTAGTTGTACTTTTCAATTTCATATTTAAATTATATTTTTTTAATGTGGCTTCATACTGACATTGACAAAAATGCAACACGTTTTCTTAATTTTGATAATATTAATTTCAGCTAATAAGAATTTTTAACTGTAGGACTGTCATATTTGTAAGTACAGTAACTCTTGAATGGTTATGCCAACCTTAAATATATTTTAAGAATAAATGTAAGGCCCCCAGTGTAGAACTGTTGGACCAAACTGATGTTTGTATGTGATTATGTAGTGCCAAAATATTTTGACTTTACGTAGTTTCCCTTTTTCTTATTTCACATTGTATATATTAATTCAGCAATGTTTAAAAAATTGATACCTTCATGCTTTAATAACTCAAGCGTGAACTCACTGTCACATTCCAGGCCATTGGTACATCTCGGGATGAGCTTGTTCCTCCACTTTGACTCGCACTATGCGCTGGGCTGTGATGAAACAACGCTCAAGAACTGGCTGACCTTGGTAGAGTTCAACTACCGTCGCCAGAACTCGTACCACAACTCAACACATGCTGCAGACGTCATGCAGTGCACTGCTTGCTTCCTCGACGTAGAGAGATTGCGGAACATCCTGGACCCGCTGGATCGGGCCATCTGCCTCATTTCCGCTGCTGCGCATGACATTGATCACCCAGGCAAATCCAGTGCCTTCCTTTGCAACTCCGATGATGAACTAGCATACCTGTACAACGACATCAGTGTCCTCGAATCACACCACGCGGCATTAACTTTCAAACTGACAGTCTCTGACTCACGGGTCAATATCTTCCAAGGTATGTCTCACAACAGCATCCTGCACACTGAGATTAAACTTATCACTGGTTACAATGTCAAGAGTTTGGGAAAACATTTACAACTTTAGCTGGACAGAAAATTTATTAACTACAAGAGATATTAGAAAACTTCTGGAGAATCACAATTACATACTATGGGCTCAGATTCCCTGTGTTGGTCTACAAAATATTGTTTTTTTTTTTATATTTTTTATTTGTATATAAATTCTCCTGTAAAGCAAAAGCAGCAAGTAGTAAGTAGTAAAGTTTGACAATTGGGATACTAACTAGAAAAACTATTTAATATTTACACGATTCTTCAGATGCAACCACCTAAAGTAATAATTCTGTGCACATTTTAATTTTCAAGTTATTGAGCTTTAAAAGTGATATACATTTTCAAACGCTGCCATACACATTGAAAACACGTTTTTATTGGCTAATACGCATATGACGAAATTGGACAGTTGTTTTTGTTTGTTGTCTCCCATCAGGCATAATATGTTTCAAAATTTTCACCAATTTAAAACAAAACTGATTAAATTTAAAGGTTCTGGCTACTGAAAAGCTAACTTGGGAAATTTTCTCGTTAATGCATGCACGATTGTAGAATTTTT
This sequence comes from Medauroidea extradentata, assembly GCA_003012365.1. Taxonomy (NCBI): domain Eukaryota; kingdom Metazoa; phylum Arthropoda; class Insecta; order Phasmatodea; family Phasmatidae; genus Medauroidea; species Medauroidea extradentata. The sequence goes on along the minus strand of PNEQ01002301.1, from coordinate 41,534 downwards.
AATTAACAACTAAGATTTGAGTGGCACTTGGCACCGAGTTGATATGTAGGAGAGTAGACAGCACATTTAAATTATTTTTACGATGTTTAAGTTTTATGTCACTTTTAATTCAAATTCTGGAGTGATAAATTACATTTTATTGCTTCGGATCTAGTCAAAAATAATAAATTTTGGGTTAAAAGGTCTTACGCGCCCAAAAAGTGAACCTTCCAAGCTAATAGTTTGAATGCGTTTAAGCAACCTGGCTCTTACAGACTGGTGATGGAGAATTCTGGTTGCGCAAGTCAGGAAAATAATGTAACAGATTAATATGTACATTAGAAATAATTTTTTTTCATTTCTAGTCAGAGTCGCAGCCTTCTGTGCTGCCATCTATTATCAAATTTTGCAAGACCCCGTCCACCTTTTGAATTATCGGCCAATCACGGTTGTCTTGAGCTTAGTTATTGACTGAATTGTTCCAATAGGCGAGGCGGCCGCACAGCAGAACAGCAAAAACACAGTGAATTGAACCGAGATTTGGTAGCAACTTTTAATTTAAAATTTCTCACTTATTTTATGTGAACAGTGACATACTGTACTCAATACATTGAAATAACCGCTGAATACATAAACTGTACTTTCGTCTCCAACAGCAGACCGTTTTAGGTCTCTTCCTGCAAAAACTACGCCAAGTCTGTTTTGTATTGTCATGCGGCACTGTAGTAAATTCAGTTGTATGGCTGACGAAGGAGCTACTATACACATTTATAACTCATTACAAAATAGTCAATCACTTGGTCTAGTGATCACAATACTTGGTACATAAGTAGGTATAATGTTTCATGCACACATTCTTTTATTTAAAGTCCATGACTAATGTGTTGTCCTGCTGGCCCTTTACCTTCCATAATTCATCATACAGCATCTAGTTTACCTTAGATGATCCAATATTTCAAGGATGGTCAACTCTGGCCCTCCACTGCATTTTCTATGGCCCTCCAAAAGCTAAAGCATTTGCACTATATTTAAAGTTATTTTCACAGACAGTAAAAATACGTATTTAAATAATAGTTTCATATCTGACAGTGCTTCTTATGTAAATATGTACTGTGGTGACACTAATAGAACTTCAAATGAGAATACACTGCAAAGAAATATTTTATAAAATTACTATCGATTATAAGAAATTACGTAAATGTTCAGCTCATTAAAATTAGTCAATGTGAAAGTTATTTATCGTGGCCCGTGATATGATTTGGTCCAACTTTTTGGCCAAAGCTCCGGAAAGGTTGGCCACCCCTGCACTATTCCAACATTGTGATGTTGCCTGGGATAAAAATATTGCTTTCCGAGCTAAATTGGTATATTACCAGTAAATAATTAAGTATGGTACAAAGTAAATCTTGTATAGAATATATTCTGGGAATTTAATACTTACTAAAGATAGTATTTTATTGCTTGTAGATTGTGGACAATTGGTCTTGTTATATCAATCTTACTAATTGTCATCTGGATACACTGTTAATTTTTGGGACTTATTTTATGTGGTGACAGGAAAATGTGAACCCCATGGTTGGCTCAGGGAGCTAGTCTTTATACTTCCAGCTGTGGGTCAATGGTTTGAATCTAAGCCCCAGCAGGGCACTGTGTGGATACTGAAATAGTAAATGTATATCTCTACAATGTTTTCCACCTCAGGTAGAGTTACTGTAGATGAGAGAAGGCTAAAGTTAAGTTTGAGTTGGCAATTCTGAGTAACAAGATTGTCGTCTAGCTATCCCTAAGAATGTATTAAGTGCTGTATGTGAAGCAGGCTTTTGACACTAGGTTAACCAATTAAACAAATATAAGGCTGAGGTATTCATAGGCTGGTACTTCTTAATAGTGGCACATATATTAAAGGACACGAAACACATTGTTTCATTAAGCGGCGAGTTTGGGCTCTTGTCGCACACTCACTCAACAACGTGTTTGTCCTTTTATACTGTATATGTGCCATCCTCTAAGTACCTGAGCCCTATATTTATTTTATTTTTTTTTATACAGTATGAAGTGAGATAGGGGATGGATCAGTGCTAAACTGTAAGGGTGAGGAAATAGGATTTCCCTGAGAAAACCAGCTGACTGGCTATACTTCCCATAAATCATCTCAACTTAGCATCAACTTTCCTTTTCAACTATTTTGTCGACTCTGCCTGCAGGTAGGAATAGAATACAAATTCACGTTTTACACTGAATTTTTTTTTTTTTTCAAATTATCTCTGAAAGAGTTGCTTTAACTAATGCATGTTTAAATATGTATAGGTAAATGTAGAGATTCTTATCTTTTACATTACAGCAGTTCTTACATAACCGACAGACACAGAAACACATCACTATTGGCACATTATAACATGTGTTCAAGCTCCAGCAAGAAAAATTACATCTGACTGTGTTTTAAGAACATGCTTGTGTGTTCTTGTGTATGTTAACTGGTGCCCTGGCAGCCTATTTCCTATTCCTACCTTTTACGCTTCTTACTGCTTCATTTCTCAGGTTTGGAGCGCGATACCTATAAGGTTGTTCGGCAGAACATCATTGATATGATCCTGGCCACGGAGATGACGAGGCATTTTGAACATCTCACAAAGTTTGTTAGCGTGTTCAGCAGGCCTAGTGTCAAAGATGAAGAAATTAGCATCATTGAGGTAATTTATAGAGGCTCTTTTTTTACCAACCTAATAAATACTCAATCATGGAAGTAAACATGGATTTTAACTGAATAAATAATAATGATACAGCATAACCTTAACCTTACAACATGTTGAGGTTAGACTGTCACTGGTTTATATCACATATTTTTTTAATTAAAACTAAATTTAATAGGCAGACATTTTATTCAGAAAACGTCACCTGATAAGATTATACCTACTTACCATCCCCCTTCTTTCCAAAAATTTTAAAATTGTTAAGCAATACTAAGTTTTACAGAGTGGTAATATTTTTACACGGATATTATCAAAACTTTTTAAGCCTGGAAGTATAAATAACAACTTCTTGTGCGAAATGCCATGGAAAACGTTAGCCTAATAACTGGAGCGTGGTGCCCCAATGTTTCTAGATCCTCCGTTTTGCTTAAACATGACTCGGTGGCTGAACAAGCATGTAGGTACTCTGTATGGAAACTTAAGATGAAGATAGTGTTTCATGTCTCCGTCCAGCATGCTGTATCATCTAATATTACTGACAGAGTGCAATGATTTACATTATGTTTGCAGAGGACTGAGTTAATTTTCAGTTACTAGAGCATCATTAAAAATATATATAATAGAACCATGTTATGTGTCATGTTTCTGAAGGGACGCAAACATTTTCTACTTAATAAATGTGAAAACATAAGAGGGTAAGTTCCTATAATAAAGCAGTTTTAGGGATCAAATGGAAGCAACATTATAACAACGTTCTACTGTAATTATTTTAAAATAACATTACTATCTCTGAAGTATATGATGTGTCTCACTGAAACTAATACAAACCTTGACTGCCACACATGTTTGACAAGTGTATAATACATATTTTTAGTCAGATTTTATGATATTCTTTTTTTGTATGATCTTACCAACATATTTTGATCACTTCATAATGCAAATTTTTGGCGATATTTTATCTCTGGTGGCTTGAAAGCATTTTTATTATTTTACTGTTGTCTCAAAAACATATTTCAACAGCTTTTTTTTTTTTTTAATGGAATTTTTTAATTTTCTGTTGCTGAGCAGGAAAGAAAAGAAGGCAATATTAGTCACAAATTTTCACATTTGTTGACAATGCTCACATTGCCTAACTCTGCAAACGTGCGCATCAAGTACATTCCAGCCAAGGTTGTTAAAAGAGTTTTCTAGTTAATTGTACTTTATTTTTCAGACGTGGCTAACCAATTTACGGAACCTGCAGTATTATATTCTAGCATGCAAACTGACATTTTTAAATAATCATTAATTGCAACGTGCATTCCCTAAAATTTTTTACTTTCTCAAAACTAAAACTGTTTGTTGGCAGTTCCCAAGAATTATGTCACATTGTTACTGAGGTTCTACAGCATATATGAATAGTGTGGTAGGGAAACACATCTGTGGACATGTACTCTTCAGTTCCTTATCAATAATTTTTATAAAGTCCAGATATTGTTCATTAACCATAAATTTTGGACCTAAAGCATACTAAAATATGCTTCTTAAAATTTTTTATCAGTCCAATTCAAAAAGGTTTCTTGTCCAAAAACAAACAGCATCAAAATCCTCTATGCTTCTAACAAAATTTTATAGACCCAAAGCAAATATAACTTTGCATCTGCAAAAAAAAAAAAAAAGCATTTCTTTCAAAAATATTTCTTGTCCACAATCCTGCCTACAGTACAATCATTTTTAATAAAGGACACTCTCCAGAAAAAAATTTTTGCATATTATATTTTTGGGTTGGCCAGAAAAGGTGTCGCTTAGAAATGGACTAAACTTCATAATGCCACAGATCTATCCTCTATAGACAACACATATTCTCTAAAACTCTGCTTTTCGAAATCATAAAAAAATATTTGCATGCTTTTTTTTACCTTGTTAATTAATAATTTACTATCAATTGAGCCTTGTATATGAATTACATTTTGCCTGAATTTCCAATGACAAAATTTAATTCAAATTACGTTACGCGTAGCCAACTTCAAACCACGTTTGTTCGGTATATGCACATATCTGTAAATCACACACGTAAGTTAGAAGTTGTGAATTGAAGACATTAACATTTAAAATAATCTTTCATCATTAAAACCTTTTTGCAAACATGCATTTCCAACATTAGTTTGTCTTTGCCAAATGAAAATTAGTGGCTTCTTATTAGTGATGATGTGAAACCTCTTGTATAAGGTTCCAGTAATGTGAGAAGTGAACACCAGACTGTAACTTGTCGTCAATATTTGAGACTACAATAGGCGTGAGGCCCCAGTACAAGTCGTGCTACAATTCAGATGGAAGCCATCAATTTTCACTTGGAGAAGATAAATTAGTCTTTATGCGAGGTTAGAAACTTTTGGTAGTATCCAAGCCTTTGAACTGCCTACTGACACAGTTAGTACGACACGTGACTGATTTATATACCAAGGGTGGGTGCCAAAGATACTCCCCAGTATCACACTTCGAGACTCTGTTATCCCAGGAGATGGGTGTTTTGGTCATGTGCCTAATTATCGTGTGGTGATAGTTATGGTTTTTCTTATCTGACATGAACACAATTATATGATAGGGGTGAATAGCATAAAAACAAAATCTTCCCTTTGCACCACGATTTATTACATACTGAATACAGCATGCCTGAATGAATTTTATGCTAAGTCAGTCCAATGTGTGGCAGTGGAAAGAAACTGTGCTCGTGCCTATATATTCTGTATGAGTTGAATGCGGGGTTGTACGGGATGCTCCCACTGCATTTGAAAATGCAGCTCCCTATAGAGCAGAGAACCGATGGTCACTGTGATGGACCACGGTTTTGCTCGGGAAGCAGGGGATGTATGATGCTGTTCCCAACTATGCAATCGTATGGTCGAACCTATCCCCGAGGTACGTGATGGTTGGCACAATGAAGACAATAGTGTTACTTGCTGATGAATGTGGCTGCATGCAAGAAATGAAATGCAACTTACGTGAACTGTATGCAAAATGATGTAGATGTATGAATGAATGCACAATGTCCCTTTGTTCGCTCTACAATGATGGTAATGGTGATGAGCACGTGGTTTCACAAAACCGATCATAAAATATTAACTGATGCAAGAAAATGATACATAATTATGTTACCGAATAATATAAACATGCCCTGACACAATTGACAATTAAAAACACTGAATAATCTTCATCGACTGCCGATTACAAAGTCCCTAGCTATGTGGCATGAACAAAGTGCACACACGTTTTTAAATTAAAGTACCATTTACAGTAATAATAAATAAATGAAGCGGAATGGCACTTTCCAGGGAAATATTTGGCAAAAACGTGTACGAAAAATGAGGATCCAGTGTATTAAATAACTATGGTAACCTACTTCAGTGAAACAACGATGGAGTGTACATGGACAGCACCTTACCTCGCCATAAGCCTGCGACGAACTGCGAGGAGGAACATGGCCTTTTGCCAAGGCCTTCACTTCTGGCGCCACACACATGACTGTTCTTTACCATTCCAGAAATGGTATTTTAAATGAATTATTACATTAAATGTGGAAAAACAGCACATAATCAGTTATACATTGCAAAAACAGGTAATGTGTTGGCTCGGGCATTGAATACGTTAATTATGGTTTTAAATGTTCAAAATAGTTGGCCAAACCTTGGAACATTTCCAGGCAGCGGTTTGAATGTCCGTCGTGACCACTTTGAAAAAAAGAAACACCAGACATACACATCAATAACCCTGTGGAAAAGAATACATGCAAAACGCTAGAACACGAAAGTAATAAAATATTTCACGAGTCTGTGGTCATGCACATGCTTATTCTTATGGATTTATGGCGATGTTACGGGCTTGCTGGCCCTTGGCCGGCGTTACTACTTAATAATCAGTTGTGATGCTAATGTTTTCATATGTTAACCATTTCTAAATTACAATTGTGTTTTATCTATAACTAAATCACACATGCAGGAAACAAATGAATAAGCATGGTTGCAACAGGGTTTTGTGTAACTTACTTGAATTACATTAACCACTGCTCTCGAAAAAGAAGACAAACTCTATCTCATTTAACAAGGAATAATAACTGCAGTACCAATAATGAAATGCTACAGTTAGTTTAAAAATTAGGGTTGACATAAACAATCAAGCGCAAGATATAAGAGTTTCAGGCATTAAATATTTGCAGTGTAATCAGATTTACGGTTGACAGTAGCTCGAATTCATAGGATACCAAGAATACACATTAACTACAATGTTGCTCGTGTCTCTAGTAATCAACATGCCATGAGAATGAAATTTTTTAGTGTATTAAATAAACTGAATTTTCTGGCTGTGGTTTTGATATCTGTAATTAACCCCATTAAAATGGTCAATTACCTAAACTTTGTTGAAGAGGCAGTACTTACCTTTATCTTTCTATAGGATAGTAATGCTAGTTGTTATCTTTATACAGAAATAATTTCATTGGCAGCATGTTGAATTAACACGTTCATTTTTTGTGATGCCAATTAAAATTATGATTTTGATTCTGTAATTAACATATAAATAGCATAAGGGTTGGTGTACCATAGAAAACTAAAATTTTATTGTACTGTGTGAAAATCCTGAATTTCATTGTCCTACAAACTAGCAAAGAACAAGGTTATGGCATCGTGTTGCATAAAATTACCACCTGAAATGTAATTAGCAACTTTTCATATTTCCTAATAGTAGATTAGGAAATAAAAAACATGTTTACTTCTATGGCAAGAAGAACAAAACTATTGTGTCAATAAATTATACAATCTTCAATAAAAATAAAGCAAATATGGCATTATCAGAGTGTGACTAGTTTTCCAAGCATTCAACAGCAGATGTGACCCACCTAGTGCAGTTAGATTCAAATACTCGTGTTACTGTAGTTATGAATCACACAAAAGTCAATTGTATTATCTGAGAATTGCACCCCAGGTGACAGTTCTAACAAAAAGAAAACTAAAAATTTTGCCTCTCCGACAGTGCTAAAGAGAACTACAGCTTAAAAAAACTAAATACTGTACAGTATTTGCTAAACCTGAAATTCCCAATTTAAATAATACTGCAAAATAGTTTAGAAATAATATATAAACATTACTTTCATTGAAACTAATTAATAGGTATATACAAACAACCACACACTCATTCTAGTATGTACAAGACTCCGTTTCAGGTCCTAATCAACACCAAGACGTTGCAATTTCTAAAGCAGTAACATATTTATATCTGCACTAAAGGTTGGATGAAAACAAAATCTCAATTAGTAGGCAATGGGTTATTTACTACTGTGCATTAATTACCTTTCCACAGTACTAGTGCAAAAATGTTTCACATTTACTGACAGGTCTTAAAGGTAAGTGTACACAATTCCTAGTGTTAGATGCATATATATATATATATATATAATGTTTTAAATATATTTATCTTTGAAAATGTTTACCTCTATACTTCATAGAAATAATCTGATTTATTTGAAAATATCTACTTTTATATATAAATAAATATCCATGTGTCAAGTGTTCAAAATTAGGACAAAAAAACTGCAGCCTCTCCTGCGTGGCATAGGGGGAGCGGGCCTCCATGAGGGGTTTATGAAACATTCACCCAGCCCTAGATCACTCTCCTGGCGGCTGCCAAAATGATCACAGTGGCACGCGGGGTCGGGGCTCCACGGAAAATTCGTTACAGGCATGAGCAATGTATATACGAATACAATGTGTCAACTGACAGTTATCACTTCACAGTATGTCCTCATCCTAATGTCACATCGATGAACACAAAAAAGCTGATTGTGTGTTGCAGGCCAGTGAGTCGGTGGATCCGTTGCACTCATTCAGTCTAGAGCAGTTGTCACTCATCAAGAGGATGTTGATCAAGTGTGCTGATGTGTCTAACCCTACAAGGCCTGTCCAGAACTGTGTGGAGTGGGCATTACGGATAGCAGAAGAATATTTTACCCAGGTAAAAATTTGCTCAGGAACATTAACACCAACTCTTTTTCCTTCTACTTCTTAGACACCCTCTCCCTCCCCACCTCAAAGTTCTTTCCCATCCATCTGCCCCAATATCACTGGACCCTCTTTTCCAGCACACCTCTTCACTACTCAACCTCCTAACAACTATCTCCTTCTCAATACATACCCAATTCCTCCTAAACAGGTTTTCTACACCACACTCCCTATTTTCCACCTCTTCTGTCGCCTTCCATGACCATCCAACAAACCCACTTTTACCATCACCTCCACCCCGCTCAAACCACTTTGACCACCATCCTATTCCTAAACTCTCCCTCATTCACCACCTAACCACCTCTTTGACCAACACACCCCTAGGCAATTCTTCTTTCTACCATCCCTCCAAGGCCTCAACACTTTTCAGCCTAACCTTATCCTCTAGACATTGTTCAGTCACTCACTATGACTTTCTCTCTTTCCATTCCACAACTCAACCATCTCTTCATTCTCCCTCCTAGACACCTGTCTCTCCTTATTCAATCCTCGACATTCCCTGCCCCTAACCACACTCCTTCAACAAACCTATTTCTCTCTTCACACTCCAAGACCCTCTCTCTCGTCAACCCCCTTTCCCTGTCCCTCCTCAAACAAATCTTCTTCTGTTTCACCCCCCCCCCTTTTTTTCCTTATCTTCAACCAACAGCTTCTCTCTTGCTGACGTTCTCTTTCCCTTCTAACCCTCTCCACGACCCACTCATTCTCCCCCCCTTATACCTTCTCTGTTACCCTCCTCAATTCCTCTTCCCCAACCACCACCATTCATGACATGCTCTCTTTGCACCTGACCCATGTTCACCCCATTTGTCACCTCTTCGGCACCTTATTTTTCCCTAACTATAATTTACAACCTCTTCTCCCCAGCACATTCTCAACTCCATCTGATTGTTCCACCCCCTACAAAACTATTAATGTTATTCACTGGAGACGAGAATTACTTAACGAAAAGACACAATCACTGAGACAACATGTCCTCTTTACTTCCATACACATTACATCCTCTCTTCTCTCTCTTTCTTTTGTTACTCTTTAACAACAAAATCTGTCAATAATACCAACTTAAGAATACTGACTAGTGCTATTAACACAAACGTTTGATTGTATTTTTAACAAAAACCCTTCCTCTTCCTCCCAACCTCCTTGATATTTACTTTTCACCCACCCTCTTTGACCTTGCTTCTCCCCTTACCCTCCTTGTATGCCTATGTTTCCTCCCGTTGTTTTCAACCCTTTTTTCTACTCTACCCTCTTACTGCCCCTGTTCTCCCACGCCTCTCTTTGACCATCTCAATCCCATCTTCCTCCAGAACCCTACTTTTCTCCCTACCTTCCTGTTTTTTTCCCCCACAAACACTACCTAGACCATTTTTTGCCGTCCACATCGCCTTCTTGACTCTCTTTCACCAACACCTCCTCATCTCCTGCTAACCGCGCCTGGGAGCACTTCTCAACATATTTTACAACCCACTCCTTGATCCTCAATGTTCTCCATGCCCTTTAACCCTATCTATTCACCCTACTCCTCATACTATCCTTCTTCAAACTACTTTTCTCAACAACCTCCTCTACCCCCATCCTTAACACTCCCTTCTCTTTCCTCCACCCCTCACCCTGACTGGCCCTCTTCACCGTCCCCTTCGTGACACAAATGTTTCCCTGTCGTCCATCCCTCTACAAGATAAATTGACCTTACCTTAACTCCCTCCTAGAGTATGTCTTGTTTCCCCAACACCTCTCCTATACCATTTTCTTTTTCCCCACCAACCTCCATTACACACTTCATCCTAACCCCATCATTGGTCTATTTTCTCCTCAATGACCCTCTCTGCTTCTCCTCTTCCACTGTCTCTTTTCCATTGCCAACCTCCTGGGCCACTTCTCTTCAGCTATTCCACCTTATTCACGCCTCTTTCACATAGAGACATGTTTTAACCCCCTGTCATAGTCCTCCACTCTTTGTCCCCTCCCCCCAACCGCACCCATAGTCTCCTCTTTCCCCTCCCTGGGGATGCACATCACTTCTCCTCCCACCCTACCCACCAAACCCCTCTTTCAACCTGACGCATAGTCCCCTCATTTCCACCTTCTGATGTAACCCTTTCCCCTGCCCCTCACACTACTAGACCTCGTTTTCCCCACCCCTTAGCCTTCTTTTCTGTCTTCTTCTCCCTCACCCATGTCTACTTTTTACTCCTCCACAGTCATCTTCCCCACTCAATTCTCATCTTTACCCTTGTTCACCTCTACAGAATCCTCCAACCTGACATAATTTCCCTCTGTTCCTTTTCCTCCTTCCTCCAGTTATCCACCCCTAGCCTCTTTCCCCCTGTCACATCTCTTCCCCCTTAGTCGACACTCTCCCATCATATTATTATTTCCTACAACCTTCACATATAACCCCTCTTACCCCTTGTACAATTTAACCATGTCACACAACAATTCCCCTTTATCCTCCCTCACTTCACACCCATATTCCCCTCTCTCTGTTAGTCTAATCTCCCCTAATTCTCTGTCCCCTCTACAACCTTACCCTGGTCATCTTTCACTTATTTACCCTTAGTTTTATTGTCTCCCCAACTCACATTTAGTTTCCTCTTTTGCCTCACATCCCTAGTCCCCTTATTTACTCCCTTTTCTCTTACACCTTCTTAGTCTACTTTTTTCCCTGAACATTCACACGCCTTATAGCCTCTTCCCTCCACTCGCTCCAAGACACCTCTTTACCCAACCCTCGTATCCCTATACCCCATTTTCCCCTTTCACCTAGCATCCTTTTTTCCCCTCCCCTCATAAATCCAGTTCCCCTTTTCCCTCACTCCCTCACACCACTAGTCTCATATCTTCCCCATCACCTCCTTTCCCTCTAGTCTCTATCATACATTTCACTCTTCTCCCCTAGTCGATCTTTCTCCCACCCCACTCTTAGATCATCACTATTTCCCCTCACACTCCATTACCTTTTCTTTCTTCACACCTCTAGTCCTCTCTTACCTCTATTTTCTCCCCTCCCATCACATCTCTTGTCCTTTCTTCTTCCTCTTTCTCAACCCTCCTAGTTCTCTCTTTTCCACCTCCAAAACCTCCTAGTCTGCCATTTTCCCCCCTTCCTTAGTTTCTTCTTCTCTTACACACCCTTAGTTCCCTTTATTCAATCCTCCCCTCAAACTTAAGTTCTCTCTAGTCCATTTCCCCCTTCCCAGTCATCTTTACCCATCCTCCACTAGCTCTCTCTTACCCCAACTTCCTTCACACTTCTAGTCATATCTTTTCCACTACCATTCTCCTCACACCCCTAGCCCTTTCTTTTTCCTCACACCACCTATTCTTGACCCACTACTCTAAGCAAACCCCTTCCTTGCGCCACATCAGTCACATTATTGGAATATTCTATTTTTCACTTTTTTGAAAATGTTAAATTTCCTATTGTAGCACTGAATTATGTTTATGTTGCACTACAGTATAAGCATTGCAGTTTAAGTGAACATTTAACGTGTATTTAGGCCATAATCAGTGCAGCAAAATTTTTTTATATTCATAATTTGCTGGATTGGTTGCAGCCTAAGTGTACATTAAAATTTCAACTGTGAATCTTGTACTGTAATGCAAGGTATATAGAATTCACACTGTAATCGCAACTTGGCACATTTTTCTTCTCAGAATGTCATAAAATAATCCATAATGGTGACTGATACCAAACCTTATCTCTTTTCTTTAGGTGTATAATTTATGTCAGTTTATTTATCTTCTTTTTTGTCTTTACAGACTGATGAAGAGAAAGCAAACAACCTGCCTGTGGTTATGCCCTTGTTTGACAGAGCAAGCTGCTCCATTCCAAAATCTCAGATTGGTTTCATGGATTTTATTATCCGGGAAATGTTCGAGGCTTGGGAAGGTTTGTTTGAATTTTCTGTTTTCATATTTGCCAAACAATCTTTGGCACATTCAACAGTTTATTAGACTTATTTTATTACTCTTCCAATGACTTATAGGAGTGGAGACATGCCAACTTTTATGGTTCTTCTATAATATTGCAAGGTATTACTGTTTTATGTAAGAAATTAGAATTTTACGGATTTTCTACATGCGTTACTAAATTTACTCAGTTTCCCCTCTTCTCCCTAATACAATGAGAGAGATTTTGGTCAGCGCTCACCTAGGTCTTCACCACTGGTGAGGGGTTACATGAGGTGAATTTGAAGCAGTGCCAGAATAAAAGGGCGGGAGAAACAGAAGATCCCCGAGAAAATCCACCGACCAGCGGCATCTTCTGGCACAATTCTCACATGCAAAAATCTAGGGACCGACCTCACCAGGAATCAAACCTGGATTGCCTTGGTGGGAGGCGAATGGTTGGCCCATTTGACCACTGTGACCCCAACCATCCTAATGAAGAGAATGAAATCAGTGCATTGTACTGTGTTGTAAGGAAACAGTATAGTACTTTTTCTTACTACATCACATGAATGTAATCTCAGCTTAGCCTAACCGACCCAATTGTTTTTGTTAGTTGTTACCATAGTGCGATGAAGGGCGTCACCTACTAGATTCGGGAAGAGGCGTGCAGACCTGTAACAATCATAACTTTAATCGGAAACCATTCCACTTGTTGTCACGCGGTTTGGTTATGAAAAGCATTTAAGGACCCTTACGTAGGTCTATTTACTTGCTACACACTAGTTTCGTTTTGAACAAGTATTTATTTGATTGCGAAAATGGCTGAAATGGGACTTTTAACAGTCATTTTTAAGAACGAGAATTCATTTTAAGGAGCCTCGAAATAAAATAGGCCTGTGGAGTGAACATTTACCGTTTGTACAGCACTATAAAATCATAGTGTTGTCGCTGAAAGTCTCGACGTAAACGACGGATTACTGAAGCACTATTCGGCGGCTTAACGAGCCCGTGAGGTGGCGCCGCCATCCTCCAACGTGCATGCAAGGACAGAGCCGCATGAAGGGAGGTAGGTTCAAAGTGGAGGGGATGGTATAGGTTGTTGTGTGGGCTGTGCAGCCGCCGCCAGCTCTGTTACGTTATCTGGGAGCGGCGCACAACCGTGGTATTGAAGGCCCAGCCCCATCTACCACATGTTACACATTGCCGCGCTAACACTAACAGAATACATTCATACGTACCAGTGGCGTAACCAGGATTTCAGTTGGTAAGGGGCAACATTCACCCATTCTCCCCCAAAAAATTTTCTTTTCAGGGTGCAAAATGAGGACATTTTAGCAGTTTTTCTGGCATAAATATAATGAAAACTTGTTAACTATGAACTTAGATGGAGGTAACAATTTAACAAATATTGGCTTATTTCAAGAAAAAGTTGCTACTGTGAACTGTGGCATTTTACAAGTAAATGACAAGGACACAGAGTAAATGTTTTATGCATACTGTATAATGTATATATACTGTGACAAATGCAAAGTTCGTAACATACTTTACTTTTTTCTCATCTTTGTTTACAAACTCCAGAAAACTGGTTGGTATCTAATAGAATGCTTGTAGATAGGGATGACCCTATGGTGCCGTTTATTGCTGAAACAGGAGGGCTTAAGAAAAAATAAGTATGACAATGTTTTAAATTAAAAATAAAAATTTTAGTAGATATTTTACGAGTTATTGTAAAAGAATGTAAATTATGAAAAAGCTGACATGCTTCTTTCCCTCTAGAACAACTTAGTAAGAAACTATAAATTTAGACTGCAAACACAGTACTTTAATATTTCATGTTGCACATAACACCTTTTCCTTATTTTGGGTTCTACAATTAAAAAATAAAAAAACTTGTTTGAATATTGCAGAAAATATTATTTTGTACCAATTAATAATTCAGTTAATTGCGCTTATCTGCTTGCAAACAAACAATTTAAAAAGAATTAATTCTAGTCCTTGATCTCTTACACAAAGTCAGATAAAATGGAAAGCAAAATTTAGTTCACAAATTAAGACGCATGCCTTAAATACCCTAAAACATAATATGTGAAATTATTTTTATACGAGAGAGAACCTCAAGGTAATGGCAATTGCATAGAAATCGGTACATATTTCTTTTACATGTATATGAACTGTAATTTAACTTACCGCGATACATTTTTCATCTCCAGTTTTGTTTCATAGACAAGATTTGTGTTTCGTGTGAATGAAAAAACTGTCAGTAGAAGCTGTTGTTACTGGAATAGCAGTCAAAACGATCAGGACTGCCATGTTAACAGAAGAGTCGCCTGTCTATTATTTTTAGCACTTCATAAGCAACTTTCGTTGTTTGAGTTTGGTGATCACCAACTTTGGAAGCCTTACTTTAGGCGTTGTGGTAAACCATCGAATTACTTTTCACAGATATTTCTTATTTCTCATTGCAATTACTGCGATAAATGGCACATTATCTACAACAATTTAGAAATGTACCAATGAATTCAAAAGGGCACAAATTTTAGTGTAGGCCTAATGCTTTTGTTCATGCTTTCTATCATCTGTCTTTTTAACCACGCAGAGACTTGGGCAATACAAAGAAAAAAATCAGAAAATACATCAATACAGTTATGCCTTTCAGTACATTGTTATCATTATAATTTTGAACAGCACAATTACATATGCATGCAGCTTCCAGTTCATCCTCCCAATATATTCGTTCGATGTGCCAAACCTTTGAAAAATACAGCTTTGCCAATTTAAATAAACAATATTTGGCAAGGCTACATCAAGAGAAATGTTCTGTGCTATGTTTTAAAACTAATTTTCTAATGTTATACTTTTTTGAAATAAACAGAAAGTACTAAATTGTCTCTTAGACGTTTACTAAAAACTAAGTATTTTTATAATGATTAGATTAAATATAAGTTGGATTTACATAATTTTGCGCATTGTCAGATTGTTTCGTCGCGCTCTTCTCCTGTTTTTACAACCTCGGAACTTCAGACTCCTCTACTGGAGCCGGACAGCGACACTTCCAGCCACGCCCTTGCGTCATCAATGATGAACTTACTGCACTTTTACTGAATGGTAAAGTTATTTGCCACGACTAGCTCCGCCGGTAATTTTACAGGATCAGTTTTAAGTTACCCTTGAAATGAAAGAGTTTTAGTTTATATGCCATTCTTTCACCATCATATAACAAAATGAGAAATTCCTCCAGTTACAAGTGTATCGCCGGGGAAGCGGGTCGCAGCCCACTCGCGCGACCATCCCCGGCCACGACGCGATGATTTCTCTCATGGCGATGGTCTTTTCGCCTGACCCTGTGACCCTACTGTGCATTACTCAGCTCGCCAATCACAGGTTTGGCCCTCGCTTGTCGTCTAATAAGGCGTACAAGTCAGTCTTACAGGCCACCCACCATACAACTATAGTGTCAGCCAATAGTTTACCAGCCAGGCTCCAAAACGCTTCCTAATACGGCAGAGGCCAAACAAGAAATAAACATACAAAAGAATTTGACGCCTCTACTCCCACCAAATATGGTATAGATGGGGTACCCTTGTTCAAACAAAGCTATGCTGCCATCACCATGTGGCTATAATTAAATTCATAATTCCCTAACTGAACTTTAAATTTCTTATATCAAAAAATTATATGCGATTCCTTCCCCCAATACACTGTCACCTTTGGAGTTTAAAATAAATAAAATGTCCTTTATGTAGGCCGATAACCCTTAGGCCTGCAATGTTACAGGATTACCGTACATCGGGGGGAGGGGCTCGGAGAAAACGGCTCATTGGTGTTGGTTAAAAAACATGCTATTTCAAAAAACATTGTTATGGAAAGCCAGCAGAGATTTTACGACTTTGTAATATTTACATTTATAAATCAAAGGTAAGTAGTTGTACTCAACATTTGCATGGTTTACGTGATATTTCCTTTAAAAAACTGGCTCCCGATATATACAGTATGCCTTACCGCCGGGACCTCACGGATTTTCTGGCCGAAACGACGGGACGAAGCTGTAGGCCGGCAAGTTTCTTCAGGAATCTCTCGTTCCTCCACACATATTTTGTCTTCATTTGACTCTGACGACTATAGTTGTTAAGAGCCATCTATATCCCAAACTCACTCACGTGGGTTGCGAAACAGTTATGTACTTGCCTCTAGTTTAGTCATGGAGTCAGAGCATACAATTTACTTCCATAACTAACTGCAGTATCACTAAAAGGGAAATCTGTACCACACAGCACAGGGGTCGTTTTAGTCACTGGCCACCTTTATGTTCGCTTTCTGTCCACCCTAAAAAATTAGTTTTTTAATCCGAACAGAATGCTAGAATGTGACTGTTACAAGGGGTGTCTCCTTGTTTGTATGCGCAAAGCATTTCGTGGGTAATGAGTTTTCTTAGCCTGAGTAAGCAGCCTCGAGTCTACTAGGTCAGTGTAAAGGGAGCAAACAACCCTATGTCCTTTATCTGGATGAACAATTGGAAGACCTTTCATGTACCTACTGCCGCAGAGTTTTTATTACCTATATTGGGGGGGGGGGGTGCTCTGGGCTTCCTTCCTTCGCTACGTCACTGAGCGACAACACTGTATGACTTATCTTCTTATCTTCCAGTCTGATACTATGCTCATGTGGATGCCAAACTCAGCATGCTTTCTAGCCCCCTCATAGCAGGCTGTGATATTGTTGTATGAAGGGTGTGTCTCAAGGGGAAGTTAGCGGTCTACCATCTGCACCCCTGCTGTGCACTCAGAAACACAGAAATAAAAGGAGAGAGAAAGACAGACTTTCACTTGACGTGAATTCTTAGCTGTGAATCACAGAATAACAAATTCCAGCTTCTAATGGATTAGAATAAAGGTTGCCTATCTGACAGCCTTAGATTATATTATAAAAAATTAATTCAAAATGTAGCATTAAGTTTATATTTTAAAATTTGACACTTTCATTTCGGGGGGAGGAGGGGGCCTGTCCCCCTTGGACCCCCCTCCGGCTACGCAAACTTTATGTACAGATGTGAAATATTTCTAACCAAATAAATGGAATCTTTAGGGAAAGCACTTTTATCTTAAGACAAAATTAAAGGTAAAAACTACATCTTCATCTGTATGTAGTCAGAAAAAAAAATTGGAAAGGAATAATTAGGCATTTTGTTAATGGTAGGTAGGTTGTCCAGTGCAGTCATTACTAATTCCTGATTAAGAAACTTGTTAGTTTCCTTTTTGTTCGGTTTTATTTATGACAGAAAATTTTGTTCACAGGCTGCGCTGCATAGAAAAAACTGATACAAATATGTTCAAATTTTCTTCGTTTGAGTTGTTCAGAGAATGTATAAAGTACTGCAAATTGTAAAAAATACATTTACGAAGAATATATAACATCAATGTATTTTGGTAACGTCACATTATAATTTTTAAAATAGCGGCCTTTTTAAAAAAATGGGTTGTCATGTATGATACCTTAGGAGCCATTATTCAGAATTTCGTCAAATAATAGTTCAACATTATTCTGATGTATTTTCCAAATGGCGACAGATTCAGTAAATTTCCCTTTCTTCTGTCATGTATGATGCAGCATTGCAATGAATGGAATTCGAAGAAGTGAGGGTAACACTAGGAAATGGCAATGTGGATTCCGATGGAGATCCGCTAATAGGAGTTTTCATTGATCGAGTTTGATGGAAACAAATACGATGCTGTATTGTAATTTGTTTCCTTTTATTGTCTCAAGCTCGGAAGTGTAGTAAAGAAATTTTGTTCAGCAATTAACATCAAGGTCTTAACGTTGATGAGGGGTGACACGACGCATATATGGAATGAAGGGTGAGGGGGGGGGGAAGATAAAAAATAGAATAACTGAAATGTGACATTTATAATGGCCCATATCCCATTTTCGGGAGACATACAGGATGTCATTTCTGCAATGGCTCTAAGGAGAAAGAAGAAAACCTCTTACCATATCTAAAGACAGAAGGAATATGGCAACAAATAACAGCTTCTTGAAATATTGTTGCACATCATGCAAGTTTTTATACAATATCAATACTAACGCAGCAGAGTCTTTCAATAATGTTGTCTGCAAGTACATATCTTGTAAACGAGTAAATTTTTCTTCCTTGAGAGGAGGTTGTCAAACAAGAAGTGAATTGTTTATAATTCCTTTTAGCTCGGGTTCTCAAACTGTAATAAAGAGTTAACCAAGAATAGTTCTGGTAATATTAACAAAGTTCACATACAGCGTAAGGTTCAGCCCAGAAAATAAAACTCACAAAAACTGAAGTGTAGAAAATTACTGATGTCAGGTCCTGACAGCGATTATGGAAGTGTTGAAGTACGATTGCCCGACATGGACCCAGACCCGTATGCGAAAAAGACCGCTGAGTTTCTTGCCAGTCATTGAATTCGTGAAATTTCACGGTTTCTACTTACTGTGCATTTATGAAACTGTGAAAGAGAATTATTAAATTTTGTTGCTATAAATTGTATGGCATCTTGTACATATTAAAATCAATGTTTGTGTGAAAACATGTAGAAAACAAAATTAACTAACAATCCATGACTAGATCTATCAAGTTTGTGCCATTCTTTATCAAATGTTGACTGTATAGTTTTGGCAAATTGTATCATCTTCTGCAGTGACCTGTTTACATTTCATGTTTACAGGTTTCATTGAGATGCCGAAGCTTCTGGACTACATGGAAAAAAATTATTCATTCTGGAAAGACTTGGAGACGAGGGGCATTGTAAGCTCACGAGACATTGAACGAGATAGGAAAGAACGTTTACCAAGGAGTGTAACATCAACATAAATTTTGTGAAGTGTCTGTGTTGTAAAATCTGGTTCAAACTCAATCTCTCAAAGACTATTTTCTTCCTTCAGTCTAAATGTTAATTGGTGTTAAAAAAAAATCACACAGGAAGAATAATCATTACTTGCCTTCTTGTCGCCTTCAGCGACTCAGAATTTTTTGTATTTGGTCACCCTGAGTGATTTAATGACTTAATGTATTTTGCCACCATGAAAGGGTTGTTTTCTTCTTGTTAACAATGAAAGTATTATTTTAAAACTTTATAATTTATTACCAGAATTATGTACATTGTAAGTATATGTGTTAAATTATTCACATGGTACCTGTTCGTTTACATGATGTAACATTTACTTTTTGTTGTATACATGTATAAATGTTTGTTCCCAGTGTATTTTTAAATGTTACTGAACTCAGTGCTTGCTTACATCGATTTCGAAATATATGTGTAATGATTTCTGTTCCCAAAAAATTTTTTCATTCTATTAAAACCTCATTACTTAATAACAACTATGCTTATACTGAATGTCTATCTGTTATGTAGTATGATATTTTAAAACCTACAATTTTTTGTTATTCACTTATTTTCTATAATTAGTCAAATAGAAAAGTTATTCTAATTAAATTAAAAATGTGATTTTAAAATCGACATTTGGGAAGTTTAAAGCTAGTAGCAATTGGAGTTTGGATTGAAAGTACTCCATTGTTGAGTACCTAATGAATATGAATATTTTTGCCATCTACTGTGTGAAGATGTATGTCTGAAAACTGATGTCAATATTAATGTGCTCCATGTAATGATGTACCAATCAATGTCTCATGTAAGGCTCAGAAATTATTAGGGATGATGAAGAAGTGCAAATTCAGTAGAAGGAGCCAAGAAAACTTGGCACATGCTTAACACGCCTACCCTCCAGCCCATCTGTCTTTTCTTATTGCCCACACCATTTTCGCCCCTAAAATTTCAGTGTGGGACATTATCGAGCCTGCTACACACAACCAAGGCACTCTGTGTCATGCCTGGAACACCACATATTTTTGTCAGTACATGTGAGCACTTTCAATACATCCTGTGTACTAAAATTTCCGCATCATAATACAGGTAGAAGCAGAGTTACATAAGGTCAAACTTAACGTAAATTCACAATTATGAAATTTTTATACTGAAGTGCACCAACATGATAAAAGCGTGGGATGAGATGATAGTAAAAAAATCTGTTAGTACGGTACATACGTTATGCTCGCTGTCTCTCTCCGTTTCTTTGATCACAAAAGTATTGCTTGTTATTTAGTGTAAGGTGCAAGTCTCTGTAGGAAGTATGACCGCTTTGTTTGTTCACCGGCACAAACTGTTAAAATGCAATTACATTACAAGAAGAATTAAAAATAATTAGAATGTATCAAGGCAGTAAAAAAACTTTCAACAATTGCACGTGAAACTGACCACCCTGTTTTGACTGAATACTATCGTGAAGAACACTGATCGTATTGTTAAAAGGTGCAGTAACATTGAAAAGAACAGTGGAGAAACTGTTGTCTCGCAGGAATCAGTGTATGACGTAAAAGTTTACTGATCAACCCTGAAAAAGGCTAGGTCATTGGATGAGGATATGTTTAGGAAAGCTGGGGAAAAAGACACGGTAAGTTCAGTTAAAGCTAGCACTGACTGTTTTTGATTATAAAGCATGCAAATCTTAACATCAAGATCGCAGGCGAAGGCTGCAAGTAACACTCCTAAATCCTAGCATAAATAATCGAGAAAAGTGAATATTTGCCCAAGCAAATATTTAAATAAACATCAATGAAACTGCTCTGTTTTAGAAATGTATGCCAGAAGTGACATTTACTTCAAATGAAGAAAATCTACTCCTGGATTCAAGGTTTTTTTGTAATTCTTCCAGGGCTTTGAAACTTAAAACCTTTTGCAGTTTATTGTTCCTGAAACCTGCAGGCATGTTAAGAAAATTTACGTAAGTACGTTGCCTGTAATTTGGAAATCTAACACCAAGGCCTGGGTTCAACGTGCACTGTTTGGAGATTGGTTTAGTAATAATTTTCTTTCCAAGGTAAAAGAGGATTGTGCAAAGAACACAATCCTCTTTATTTAAAGTTCTGCCTCTCTTGAATATTGCACCTAGGTTGGTGAACTAGTGACCATCCATTCAACTTGCAGCTTGTATTATGGCATTTTTTTTACTGTTTCTCAGGCACAGTTATTTAATTTTTAAACTAACCCAGCAGATGCATCATGGGAAGCGCAGATAACGTCCTCCACTCAGCAGAGATATACTCAGTAAAGCGATTGCACCTTTGGCAGGTAAAAAAAAATTCTACAAGAGACCGGACATTATCTGTGCTGTGTGTGTGAGCGACAAGCATGTTGAGTTCCATTCTGTCCCATTGCAAGAAACATTCTAAAGGATGACAAAGCTAATTTTCAAAAACATTGTGCATGTTACAATGGTGTTTACTGTGTTCCTTACAGCTTATGCACTTTTATTTATTGCCTTATTCGTTGTTTCTACATGTTTGTTTCTTCTGAAGTTACATTCAAATACAGTAAATATGATTGAGTTACTTAAGAACGTAACTCAGCACCTTAACTACAGAACACTGTGTATACCATATACAAAATATGTTATATAGCTTCAGCATCGCAGAACACAAAATATATAAGTAATAATACTGTAATAACACCATACCACACAGTATGTATACAAAATATATAATAATAAAGTAACAGAATTATAGCACACCATATACAAATATATAATAATAAATTTTCAGCCCTGCAGTATATTAAATATATGACAATAATAAGTAACAGCATGCACTAACTATATTTTTACACATAAAGTAACATCATCACAGCACATAGTTGCAAAATACGTACAGTACAATAAAGTTTCACGCGTCAAAATGTAAACATGCCAACAGAAAATGTCAAATAGGGAGATGATAAGAATATGCTTATTAAACTTCATAATTACAAACCTTACAGGCTAATTGTTTTTTTTTTGTAAAAAGAAAAAAAACAATTGATAAATGTACTCATACAAAAAAAACTTGTTCGCAACGTACAGTTACTTTTGCCAACTGATGCATTTTTTTTTTGCGGTGATATGTCAAATAAAACAGAAACTTGGCTAAATTCAGATGAGATATATGAGAATCTACTGTACATAATACATATATAACACTATACAAAATGCCACAATCAAACTGAAGTACACCTTGATTTCATTCCCAACAAAATTAAGAAAAAAATTATAAAGAAGTTTTATCACAGCCAAAATTATTTCATATAATTTATACAAGTCTCTCTCACTTTATTGTTGCAACGTATATGCTAGCAGACAAATGAACTACGAAACATAATCAAAAGTGCAAAAGAAAACCTCCCTCCAGTAACACAAGTGTTTATAGATTACAAAAGTGAAATGATACTTCTAAATTTTTTTCCCTTTGAACAAACCACACAAATACTGTACCCAATTTAGTCAGCTATCCTAGTAGGTAACAAAGGTTTCCTGCAATATTTATTTGAAATGCATGCATAATTGACAATTTGTATACCACCAAAGGGTACAAAAGTTTGAAATACCTGGACATGAACAGTACACTAATATTTCAACACAAACAAAAGCTTAAAATTACCGTAATATAACTTGTCACATTATACTGACATGAATAAAATAAAGCAGAATTCCATTAATCCTAAATAATCTGAACAAAAGTTTGCTCCGATTACCAGGTTTTTAGATTTGAATGCCATAGAATCCTGTTATACAGTTTCTGAAGTCTTTCAAAACTGCGTATAGTATCTAAGTGTACTGATACCTGGGAAGTTATTGTTGATGTCCTCGCCTGGCGGACTATGTTGTAGTATGTAACAAGTATTCTTTTTTACGCAAAACTGCTCAACTTATTCCTATTGCGGTTATCTATGAAAATAACAGACACTACAAACTATGCTTCTATAATTTTAAAAATTCACCACGATTGTTAGAAACATGATTTTCAGGCCTCTCCAAATGGCCATAAAAGGCTTTTTTAAACCGCTGTATCTCCGGAAATACCACATGAATTCATAAAACGCAAAACTAGAAGTACGTGTTGACCGTAACTAAAAAATATAACTTTAAGGTCACAACTAAGAGTGCTGTAAGAAATAGACTACAACGAAAACCTTGCGTAGAAATTTGGTGAGCAGCGAATAGAGGCAATAAGCTTCTCGTTGAGCATGGTATTCGGCCTCTTATTGCTCAGCTGTTCCCACGCATTAAGCACAAAAATTTGGCACCGGTACAGGTTCCTCTTAATAGAAGGAGCAAAAAATTACAGTAAAAACTATTTACCACGATGGTCAATTGAGTTATCAAGGCAATCTGGTTTTTATTGCTGGGAAGAAAATTTTAACAAATTTAGTTTCATTACTTGCATACTTGTGTTCAGTTAAATAAAGAAATTTGAAAGTAATATTGCTATATTAGAGTTATACTGTGTTATGATAGCATTCTTGCACTGTCATTACCTTTGCCTTCAAAACCTATATTTGTGCCATATGAGTGCACAGAAAATGATGTGTGAAAAATTAAACATTCACCCAAAAAAACTGAACACTGCTGTGGGTTTCTGCACAGCTGTCTATCTAGGGTCTTCTCATTGGTTGTTATGCTATGAGTGACTGTGATAATATTATAGGCCTGTTGCTTGCACGAAACAAAGCAATAACTTTAAAAAAATGTATGCACATAATTTGCCTACTAAGGAGATTGTTGAATATTGTAAATTGTTTCAGAGGGTCATTTGACTACTAGTTCAGTACTCCCCAGTCTCTCCTGACTCTTGTGGTTAGTTAGTTCGATGTCAATACATAGACAGACATGTTGTGATGTTAGACCAGTGCAATTATAATTAGCTACTTAATTAACCAACGCATAGTTATTTCAAACCCCATTCATAACTAACAGTGGTTATGGGCCCAGGCGAGTTAATCGGTGCTGATCAAGATTAGGCTTGGCCGGGAACGTGAATGTTATTAAAAATTTTGCATCGTAACAAACGCTCTGGGAAACCGTCATGGCGTCTAACGCATTGTCCTTTGTCAAAAACTCAGAGGCAGAGATAATTATGCGTCGTGGAAATTCCACTTGAAAGCGTTACTGAGTTTGGATGACCACTGGAATGTCGTCCAAGGAACTGTCAAGACAAAAGTGGCGAAAGATAAAGATCGCAAGGCGCTATCAAAAATTTCATTGTTAGTGGCAAAAGAATTAATTCTCCACATTGAGAAATGTGAAATGTCAAAGCAAATCTGGGACAAGATTCAGACACTCTGAGAAGATTCTGAACTTACTAGGAAGGTAGGATTGTAGGGTCAATTAATTTTGACTTGTCTGGACAACTTCAAATCGGTTGAAGAGTATGTTAATGAGATCATGCCAACAGCTCAGTGTCTACGTGACATCAAGTTTGAAATATCAGACAAGTGGGTAGGGACTCTACTGCTAGCTGGTCTACTAGAAGAATGCAAGCCTTCAGAAGATCAAGAGGGAAAACCGCTCGTCAAAGTTTGGCAGCTAAGAAAGGCCATGTACAGGCTGAAGCAAAGTGGGAGGTGTTGGAATCGACATCTACACCAAGTCCTCACTGGATTGGGACTACAGCAATCCAAAGTAGATCCTTGTATTTACTTTAAACATGCTGACAGGGGACTGGTTGCGTGTGCCATTTATGTGGATGACATCATCTTTGCGAATGAACCACAGATCCAGGAGGAAATCCGGAAGAGGCTGGAATCTGAATTTCACATGAATGACCCAGACAAGGTGGAAAATTGCCTAGGTATGAAAATCACCAGGGATTGGGAAAAGAGGAAGCTTTCCATCGACCAGACCAGCTACATTGACAGAATGCTCCAGAAGTTCAACATGTCAGATTGTAATCATGTTTCGATTCCGATGGAAGCTGGCATCAATCTTCGAGGCCCTTCAAAGAACATGGTGAAGGGTGATGGTGAAAGTGTTGCAAAGTGTAGTGTGACAGTGCCATACTAGCTGGCTGTCTGGGGCCTTCTTTACCTCTCCCAAATTTCCCGACCAGAAATATCATATGCGGTTAACTGTTTGGCCCAGTTTAACAATAACCCACAGAAATGTCACTAGTTAGCTATCAAGAGGATAACCAGGTATTTGAAGGGAACCAGGGATCTGAAATTAGAGTTTGACTACAACAGTAACCCTGATTTAATTAGCTACAGTGGGGAGGTGAGAACAATAATAGGCATGCAGTTACAGGCAGCAGCATCAAATTCATGGGTGGTCCGATTTCATGGTCCAGTAAAAAGCAAAGGACAGTTGCATAAAGCACCGTCAGGCCGAATACTTAGTTCTGCCGTCCAAGAAACCTTATGGTTCAGAACTTTGTGTAGAGAGCTACAACAGGACATTGAACCCAGGCCATCAATTGTGTGTTGTGACAAGAAAGGAGCCATACATTTGGCAAAAAATTGTGTAACCAGTCAGAGATCTAAATATAATTTTGTTAGGAAGCATGTCCAAGAGGGAACTAAAGAGGTTAATTACCTATCAATAGATGAGATGGTTTCGGATATACTGACTAAACCTCTCACCAAAGACAAGTACAACCATTGTGTTCAAATGTTAGGTCCCCGATAAAGTGTTTTGTTTTAATATTGATTTTTTGCTTTGTAGAGTTATCTTGAATATAGGTTGTTCATGCTGTAACCTATATTTGAAATGTGGCTTTATTATTATTATTATTATTATTATTATTTAAAGGAAGTGTTGAGTATTGTAAATTGTTTCATAGGGTCATTTGACTACTTCAATACTCCCCAGTTTCTCTTGACTCTTGTGGTTATTTAGTTCAATGTCAACACGTAGACAGACATGTTGTGATGTTAGATGAGTGCCATTATAATCAGCTACTAAATTAACCAACACATAGTTATTTCAAATCCCATTCATAACTAACAGAGATAGCCTTAAAAATTAATTACATTTACGTTAATGGAAAATGATAGTCATGTTTAAAATTCAACATAAATTTTTATGAACATTAATAAAGTTAGCCCAAGTATAACTAAATTTTAAATAGACTTGTTTGGAAATTGATCCAAGTGAAGTCTGCTTACGTCGAAAAAGTGAACAGAGTAAATAGTAGCCACGAGATTAATCTAAACCTGGCCATTGCCTACAACCTCGCTACTCTCTGATGATCAAGTATCCTACATATGTGATCACCACCTAACTTTAGTAGCTTATGTATTGTAATCACCTTTTGTAGCTCAGAAGAACTAGGCCTATTATATAGGCGGTTCGGGATAAAGTGAGCACTCGAAAAAGCCCTGCTAAAAATCTATTTTCAGCCAATTAGTATCTTTCCGCATGTAACGGCTAACACAATGAAAAGTCTAACCTCTTTGACCACGTCACTTGATGTTTGCGCGTGTAAGATAAAATGTGCGATCGGTAGGTAGCTATATAGTTTGATGAAAAAAAAAGTTTATTAAGTATATAAAATACAAGTGTATCGATTTGGATTAGTTTTGTTTCAGTATTGTTGAAATTAAATACAAAACTACACGGAACTATATTCAGTAAATTCGCTGCCAACCATACAAGCAGTAAGGGTACTAGAGAATGTTGAATTATATGCAGTAATGACTAGTGACATTTTTCAAAAGTTAAATTTTTAGTGCTCACTTTATCCTGAACGACCTATAGACAGAGTAAAGTAACTTCCACATAGCTTCATATTCATAATAATAAAACATTTTTAAATGTTTACAGTATTTCAATTGACCAAACAAACAGCACAATAAGCAAACAACATACTGTACTCGTATCAGGACATTTGCAAGTTTGCATATTCTCATTTAGACGTAGGTATGAAAAAAGTAAGACATTCATATTGACATGTTAAACAACAAACAGATTTTCTTTCAGTAGGCATATGCAAGTTTCATCCAGTGAAGTACATCATGGACATTCACAGAGTGATTTTTACATGTACAACATTGTTATATTGCTTTTTAGATTTTTTTTATGTCTCTGCATTAAGCCCATGTGTCATTTATAAATACTCAAAAACTTGGAGAGTGTCTATTAGTCAGATTGTTTTCTATCATGAACAGTTATGGTGGCCTCTTATTCCACAAACTGTATTACTGACATACATATCTATATTAACTGGTGCCTCACATAGCAATAAATCAGAAATCAAGACAACTATGCCAAGGGTGCTTACAAGGAGGGGGGGGAGGGTTATGACGCAGGTTGTCATAAAAATTTCAGGGGGGGGGGACTGGAAAAAATTATTAAAAATTCATAAGTTCAAAGGGATTTTTTTATGTGGGCAAAACAGCAATGACTGATTGGGATGGAAGACAGAAGAAAACAAGTTGTTGGAAGTTTTTGCTATTACTCTTTTAACTCGGGCTGGGGTGAGGTGCTGTTGACCACCATTGAGAAAGGGAGGGTGTTGTGTAAAGTTAAGGGAGGGAGGGATGGGGGTCATAATGGTTTTAGGGAGAAAGGAGAGGCTCTAAGTAGCCATGCAGTGGCGCCGGAGCTGCGGGGGCACGAGAATCATTTCCACCCCTCCCCCAACTCACGTGTGTGTGTGTGTGGAGAGGGGCAAATTATGTTATTCCCCCCCACCAAAATTTTAGGGGTATATGTAATACATTTGTAACTATATTTGAAATTTTTTCATAGTGATTATGGATGCTTTACACTCAATATTTGTGTTTGGAAACATTTAAAATTCATCATTTTGTACCTTAAAATTAAAAGTTATCTTGGGAAGGACCCCCGGAACGCTGCTTTTTTAGGGTACGGGCATTTTCACAACATACAGGAGTCTGCTCTCCTTCCCCCATCCCCCTTTACTTAAAATTTCGCTCCGGCACGCCTGCCCATGTGACTTGAAACGTCTATCTGTACCTACAACAGTGAGCAGGCTCTCTCTCTTTTTCTTTCTCTCTGCAAGGAATGTGGCAGAGTTATTGCCAACACCTTGTTTTACAAGAAATAGCCAGCACTGTACCAAGTCCACATGCATGTCTAGGGAGGTTTCTGCCAGTCACGTACAGTTCATGTGAGCCTGAATGTTGATTGTTTTGAGTTGTCAGTATCTCGTGGCATGCATATTTTTTCAATAATGTTTTAATATTTCATGGAGAGTTATCAGTGCCGTTTATTTTGCGAAATTAAACATGCCAAAACAACAAAAACTTTTTAAATGCAGGTGTTTAGAACACTTGTGCAATGAAATGATAAGACAGTCCAAAGTGGTCGGGACATTGCAGAAAAAAGCATGCCTACAAAACTAAAACTAATTTAGTTGTCAAATACAAAATAATTAAGTTTAAGAACTGTGATGGTGATAGCTGGAAGCCATATGTCTAGAAGACAGTGTTCCAAGAAAGAAATACATCGGAAATAAAATCTGAGAGGTGAGTTCATAAACAAGATCACCAATCTGTACTCGGCTGTATAAATTACGGTAAAATTTTTCACAGATTATTTTCCGGGGCTGGGTTGGTGTAGTGGGTAGAGTGAAGGCAATCAGGGTTTGATCCCCAGAATTTTACATGTGGGAATCGTGCTGGACGATTGCCGCTGGTTGCTGGGTTTCCATCTTTAACACAGATTTTTACACAGGAGCTGCACATGATAATATGAAATCACTCAACTGAAATTCGTTGATGTTTTATACAGCCGGGTTCATCATAAAATTATACAGTCATCACTAAAATTTATATATATAAAAAAAAGAGGATTACGAAAAAATTGCATGCCATAGTTCGTCTCACTCATAGATTGCATTACAGTGCTTATAGCGCACATTGTTGCCATATAGCTTAAAGTTCAGGAGACATTTTTATTGAAATTCTGACTGCTATTATTTTTAAGGGGGGAGGTCACACAAAATTTTTATTATTTTAATAAATGTTATATTTATATGAGATATTGTTTATTTTGTAGACATATATTCTGACTATTTTCCACAGCAATGAAAATTTTCCAGCTTTCATAATTTTTTGATAATGGCAAGTAAAGGAAAAAATTTGCATAACGGTTTTATACAAGAAACAAAAACAACCTGACTTACCAAAACATAATAATTCCCACAGAAGAAAAGTGTCGTGGGCTCCAACTGGACATGTATAAGAACATTGCATTATAATTTTTTGTATTTAAAAAAAAGTTGACAAATTTTTATTTAAAATTCAGCAATTTTTTTACATTACAAAAAAATTTGATTTTTTTTGTCTGGACGTAGCATGTGACAATGTTCTTTAGTGGGAATTTTTTCTTTGCCTTTAGGTCAGTTGGTTTTCGTTTCCTGTATAAAATCGTTTGAAGCAAATTTTGGTTTTGGCATGCCATTATACAAAAACTATGAAAGCTAGAAAATGTTCACTACTGAAAAAAATAGTCACAATGTATGCCTACAAAACAAACAAAGTCTCTTACAAAATATAAAAATTATTAAAACAATTAAAACTTTGCAGGGTGCACCCCCTTAACAACCAGAAACATAAAAATTTTATACGAATATACTAACCAATCTGTAATGAGACTTTTTATATTAGTTTTCATTAAGATGCCATTCACACCCATCCATTTATTCAAATCAGTAACTAATGTGAACTCGTTGATTAATACAAATTAATTTTTTTACATTAATTTTTATTTGCCTTAGCCGTTCTTTCGTAACCCCTTAAATACATTGTTCGGAACAGGAAACAAAAGACCACAAAAGTGATGACTTTGCCGAGGATCGAACCCAAACTCCTGGAGTGGAAAATTTAATCTACTAAGGTGTAAGAAGCATAAAAAATAGTTTTTCATGTTATTTGCTTTCCCGTAATATTAGTGGGTGAGGGCATGAATAATAAAAGCTTTACAACAGAGTGAGTTTATATGTATTTATCTGTCTGCTGGACGTTTGAGGGGGGGGGGTAGGTTGCGTCATACTTTCTGGGGCAGGATAGGCACCCTTGACTATATATGTCCTGTGTTCAAATTTTTAAGGTTATGAGAAACAAATCATAAGTTACTATTTTTACATTACATATTGAAAACATGTGATGAATTAACATTATCTCAATTCTAAAGTACGTATTGTAAATTCAGGACTTAACAAACCACCAGACTTGAAGTTTGTATTACACATTTGAATTTCCTGACACTGAAAGCAATTTCCCTGACAATATTTAGGTTTCCCTTAACACTTTCAAATTCCTTGACGTTTCCAAATTTTTCCTGTTTTACAGATCTGTACCATCCGTGATTTGCTTTACTCTTGGTAACAAATATTCCTTCTGATTTTGTTTCAAAAGTATGTACCAGTATATACATTTTACTAAAAACTAAAATAATGGAAGTAAATAAACAAACTAATTTAGAAATACTATGATAAATATTACAGTACCTAACATAACAAAAAATTCATAACTGGAAATTGTAATGGACTTGATTTTGTCCACAAAATTTGAAAATGCACAGGTGCATGTTACGAAAAATTGAAAGAACAACATACAAATCATTAACTCTTTACTTAGCAAGTTTATAGTCATCCTGAAAGCAACAGATGACTGGTGGCCAGTTTTCTTGTGGACTTGGTTGCAGGTTATATTATGAGATTGTGTAACTTGTGAAACCAACTTATTGCTAAAATCCACTCTTCTATTGTTTAGGAAATTGTAAGACGTATCTTGGACATTTTCATGACGAAGTATTTTTGACTACAATCTTATATTACTATCATCGCAGTTTTATGTTCAAAATTTCAGACACTGGCATAGTGTGTAAGTGTGTATAGGTCAAAAGGAGGCTAAAGGCAAAAATATTTTAACGAGAGTGGTTAATGTTACGGTCTGGTTTTACCACAAACTGCTTCATTTACAAATAAATATAAGTACCCTTCACTCTTTGCTGTACACTATGTACAGCAAATAAATAATATTTTTAATTAACAATATTTCTGCAATCTCTGCACAGTAATTTATTTAAAGACAATGGGATTTTAAGTGTACCCCTAGATAGTACTTCAAAGGGAATGACTTGCCACATCTTTCACACATGTATGGTTTATCCATGGAGTGGACAGTTTTGTAATGCTTGATCAAGTCACTATTTCTGACAAAAGACTTCTTGCATTTGTTACAAGCATAAGGGCGTTCCCCAGAATGAAGTCTGAGGTGAAAAATGAGATGTACTTGTTCCACAAAAGATTTGTCACATTGATCACATTTATATGGACGTTCTCCAGAGTGGAGCTTCATATGACGGTCTAGAGTGTATTTGTAGCGGAAAGACTTGCCACAATTCTTGCACGTGAACAATGCCTCTGAATGAGTTTTGTAATGTCTAGTGAGATCACTGTTTTTGATAAAAGCTCGCTCACAATATTTGCAAGCAAAAGGACGCTCTCCAGAATGAATTTTCATGTGGGTAGCAAGATTTCCCTTTAAAGTAAATGATTTGCCACATTCACAAAAGTATAAACACCTACGAACATGAAATTTCATATGGGTTATAATATTTTTCTTTTTTATAAACTGCTTGCCACATTCATTGCATACATATGACTCGCTCCTAATTTCATCTTTAAAAAAACATTCATATTTTACTTTATCAACAATTTGCCTGCAATCTTTCAAAATAATGGCCAATTTGCGACAGTGAACTTCATGAAACTCAATGCTTTCCTTATCACACGAAAACAAGTTGCATAATTTACAAATGTAATTTTTCCGAGACCACAGACAAGACGCAGAAATATCTTTAGCTTTCTTTGAAGCCTTCTGCAAAATACTTAGCTTAGTCTTGATATTTTCCTGTAACTGCTTTGTTGGAGCACTACCAAATTTCTGAAAAAATACATTAGCAATATGTATTTGCAAAAACTTGAATGTGCAATAAATAATTACACTTGTCAAGGTCAATAAAAAAATTAAAAATTTTGTCAACTTAAGTAAAAGTCTATAAAGAAACAATAATTAACAGGTTCTCTCTATAAAACATGCTGCAGTTAATACACACTGGTCATTACAATAACCGTACATAATGGTATGTAGTAACAAATTTTAGAAGCTACTGAAGAACTGTCTATGTATGTTCCAGGACTGCAACTGTTTCGTTACTCAGAAATGAAAAAAAAAAAAAATCAACCAAAAGGATGGGGAAATTTCTCAATTTTTACATAATTTCACATTCTACTACTGCCAATAAATTTGCAAAAAAAAAAAAAAAAAAAGTACTGTTGAAAACAAAATCAATGAAAGAATTAGAAAAATTCTGCATGCATTATTTTTTATCCAAAATGGAAAAAAAAAATTTAATCATCCTTTATCAATCAAAATTTTCAATTAAATTGTTGTAAATTATAAAATCTAATTCAGAATAAATTATATAAAAAATACTTTTCAATTTCTTAGTAACAGTTTTTTTTATTAAACAGGCAAAAATAAATGGTAAAAATACACCTTTATGAACAGTTTAACAATTTCCTTTTTTCATTTCTTTCGATAATTTCTTAAGCGGTGGTATAGAGATAGTAAGAGACATTCCTTTAACATCTTCGTGTCTGGGAAACTTTGGATATTGTCAGAGGAATGTCAAATTGAAATTAGAATGAACACCATGTTGAGGAACTTATAGGATCTTAATGTGTACATAATAGTAGACTTCATAGTGTTCAGTTATACTACTCCTGTTGATACAAAAACTTTATTATATATTGTACATGTTATATATTACTATTATATATATAATACGTAATAGAAAATAATTATTAAGTTGTACACTTGCATTGAAAACTACCATGTTACATCCGTTACGGTGCTTAAGTAAGCATTTTTCTTTTATGTGGTTTACTTTTAGTTTTTTATAAAAAGTAATTATATGGAGAGTAATTTCTTTATTCACATTATTGATACAATTACAAAAAAAAAATGTGTTTAATTTTATTACATTAACAGAGTTCAGCCCATATGGTGAACAGCTTTGAAAGGTAGGTTAAAATCTTGTCACATCCATTACAGGTAAATTTTTAACATTATGATGAAGTGTGATCATTGTATTTTTATAAAACCATTTAAGGATTTTATGCAATATAATTACCTATATGTTATCCAGATCGGAAAAGAGATTTAGTATTAATTTTTGATGTTTCTCCTAGCTAAATTGTCTTGACTGTCACATCCATTACAAAAGAATGCCTGTAGTATTACATTTTCATATATTTTTTGATTCTTCAACTAACATTTTTACAACAATACTAGATGCATTTTTTCCTATATAAGATTATGAAGGTTTGTAATCATTATTTTGATATTTTACGTAACTATTAAAGCTATCTTGTTTGTGTTTTTGATACTGTTTTGTATATGAACTCTCAGCATTTGGTTGACAAGTGTACATTTTCTTTTAATAAAGATTCAAAATCAGTGTATACATAATTGTAAAAGGTACTTTTAAAGAATTATTATAATTTTTAAACTTTAATACATTATTTTCTTTATTTGGTAGTTCTACTCTAACAGTGTCGTGATTTGTACAATCTTTTTCATGTTCATTTAATTTATCTTTCCAATAAAAATGTTGTCGACATCTATCACGAGGATTTTTTTTTAAGTTGCGATCCAATAAGTCAAGAAAGACTTTTAAAACAACAATAATGATAATTATTTTCATTTATAATTTGTACTAAATTAATATGTTTGTCAGTTTCATTTTTTGTAATAGTTAATGGATAAAACGTATATTCCTTTTCTTCCTCTTTTCCTTTTTTTATACAGCAAAACCTCTTTATAACAACCCCTTATATAAAAACCACCTCTGTATAACAACCCTTTCCTCAAGAACCGTGGGATTTTAAAATAGGGGTTTTGCTGTACAATTAAACCTCTTTATAAAGACCCTGTTCTACAGAACCATGAGGGGTCTTTATAAAGAGGTTTTACTGTACCATAAACAATAATTGAAATATTAGTTATTTTTTTCAAATAGTTGAATTTTATCTAATTGCATTGGAAATTCTTAATCACTAAGTACATAATTAACTTAATGTTCATAATGTTTAACTCTTTCAGGATGAATTTTAACCACCGATGCAAAAAGAGGGGTGTTATAAGTTTGACGTGCCTGTCTGTGGCACCGTAGCTCCTAAACGAATGGACCAATTTTGAGGCTTTTTTTTTGTTTGAAAGCTGACGTGATCGAGATGGTTCTTAGCTATGATTCAAGGAAATCTGTTCAGCATTTAAAAATAAAAGAATTACTATTATCACCTAACCTAAAAAAAAAATTTTTTTTGTTTGTAATCAATGCGTACCACGGCCATAGAGGAACAGGTCTGGAAACTTGGAGTTGAAAATTGACCCTGTTATGACTGATTGGCACCACTGGACCTCTGGGGTTGTTTTAACATTGTGTAAATGGGATTACAAGGAGCAAACTCGTGTCTGAGCTGCTAGGAGAACTGCTAATAAGACGCTATCACGGCCATAGAGGAACAGGTCTGGACACTGGAGTTGAAAATTGACCCCGTTATGACTGATTGGCGCCACTGGCACTCTGGGGTTGTTTTAACATTGTGTAAATGGGACTACAAGGAGCAAACTCGTGTCGGAGCTGCTAGCTGAACTGCTAGTAAGACGCTATACTGCAATGTTAAAACAACACTTCATTGCTAGTGGCGCTTTCAGTCATAACGGGGTCAGCTCCATAGCATTGGTAGATAGGCGAGTGTCCAGACCTGTACTTCTACGACCGTGGACGCTATACTGCAATGTTAAAACAACACTTCATTGCTAATGGCGCTTTCAGTCTTGGAGGGTTCGACTCTTTGATCATTGATAGATAGGCGAGTGCCCAGACCTATGCGTACCAATAACTTATTCATAAACAAAATATTAAAGAAAACAAAAGAAGTACAAATAATAAATAAATTAATATTGATACTCAAAATGTGCGTTGTTGCACTACTAAAATCTTTAATAATATTTAGTGTATGCGAGTAACTTAAAATGAATGAAATAAAAGTAAAATTAAAAATTTTAAGTAACCCCCAATGTAAACAAACAATAAAAAGTAGAAAAATACAATTTCCCTCTTGACCTTTTAACTTTATCAAAAGTACCTACTAATATTTTGACCATTCAGACAACGTGACCTCCGAGTATCTTGGTGAAAAAATACTTGATAACATGCATAAAACCCACTTTTAAATTAATATTTTAAAGTCTTAAATAATCCCAGAACAGTTCTGAAACTAGTTTATCTTTGCTAAAATTATGTGTTAGAAAAATGTAACAACAAAACTTGGGACATTAATTTGCTTTGTGAAACTCACATTATTTTGAAGAAATAAACACATTTTAAAAATTTGTTTAAATGAGAATTAACTTGTGTTAGAAAAATCCCAGTTTGTTCCAAAAAAACAGGCTTTTATGGAAAAACCCGGCTTATTCTAAAAAAACCGCTAAGTTTTACTGCCAAAACAGCTGGGTTGAGTTTTTTCACAAAAGCCTGAGTTTTTTCTAATGCTGCTTAATTTACTATATATTTTATTTTTAAAGGTGTGATAAACCGTACATTTTAATTCACTTACGACAACTACAAAACAGAAGTGCGTTTTATAGCAATTAAGGAGTTAGGTACTAATAATAATTTGAGCTATATAAATTCTAATTTCATATAGTTTTCCTGTCAAGTCTGTAAAATAACTATAATTTGTCCCAAAAAATTGTTACAATGCATTGTTTGCCTCTACGACACTACTGACAGGTAAAATCTGTAATACAAAATGTAAGGAAGTTAACAGCCCAAATCTTAGGACCTGATTCTTTATGAAAAAGTGAGTAGACATTATGTGGGATACTTTCAAGTTAATTTAATACTATGGGAGCTTTGAGCCCCTAGAAAATGAGTTTAAAATTAGTATTTTGGCAAAATAACGAAAAATGTTTGGAGTTGAATTACAATTCTGTGGGCAATCTTAAGTGTAGTTGAGATTTTCAACCTGTAAATAAATTACCCTACAAACCACTCCCCTTCATACTTCATAAAAATAATAGGGGTGGCAACCCTCTAATTTGCACTCTAACCAACGCACTGCAAAATGTGCTATATAAATGTACGTATATATGTAAATAACTACTCCACACCCTTCAGGCCACAAACGCGGACGGAAGAAAAAATATCGCAGAGTATAATTTTCTTGCTAGAACAATGTAAAACAAATAAAAAATAACTATGGGTACTGCCCATGCACGTTAAATTACCACTCTAGGTCTCACTACATTTCAGAATTAGGGCCGCAGCCCTCACGTACATCCGTTCACCACAGCGTCATTATATTAGCTCAGTTCAAAGGAGAGGGAAACTACCTTGACCCCACACAGCAGCAAACAATTTTTTACTTTCAACAACACAACCCCCCGTGAAAATACTCTCTTACAAACATTATCTTTCTGGAACCTGCCAGACCAAATATACATGAAAAACAAAATAAAAGCAAGTCAAAAGATCAAAAGGTTGTCACTTACCTAAATAGTCATAAATGTAAATATTTAAAGATTCTACATATTAAATTTAGCCTAAATTATGGAATCTACAAAGTGCTAGTATTCAACTAATAAAGTATACATATCCCAAATTATTAAATCAAAACCTTATCTGAAATTATTGAACATGTATTCAAAGCAAGTAAAGAATTAATAATAAATATAAAAACCATGTAAGTGCCCTTTTTGTGCTGACACAATACATTTAACAGTTTTGCATTAAAAAGAATATAAGTCACACACTACAAGACCATGTGCTGGGTACATGAGTTGTTTAAGCATACTGAATTTTCCAACTTGTTAAATGTACCAAAATTGCTTTCCTGTATAAAAACAGTACATGTAGTTTTTGAGCTGTCTCACTCATTACCAGAAAAGAGACAGGAATACTTTTCAGCCGTCATTAATTTATATAACCATCAGTAAGCTTTACCCACAACATAAACAAAGCGAACATCTACTTGATGCAATGTAAAACAATCAGTCGCACTCGTGTTCCTGAACCCTGTGTGTCTCTTCCTGATGACCGGGAACATTCCAGTTCCCGAAACGTCGTTCTACTGTCTGTCTGGAAAACTACTGTGTTTTCTTTCGCCTCATTGTTGTGTTGTTTGTTGTTTTCCTGTTCGTGTCTGATATCTACTACTGTGTTTTTGTTTCCTCTCATAGTTGTGTTGCATGCTGTTTTCTGCTCGTGTCTGATATATAATACTGGTTATGTTTCACCTCATTGGTGTATCGTATTTTTATTTTGTGGGTCATACAATTGTTTTGTTCGTCCCTTTGTCAAAGCAGACCTCAAACCTGAGTTATCTGCCTTGATGGTGTTTTAAGTTTTCTTTTGATTTTTGATTGTTATAATTATTTTTATTTAACTGTTTGTCCTTGTTTTATATGACCCGATTCCATTTATGGAATTTTATGTTGTGTATGTAGCCTGTTGACTAAAGCATAATTTGCTTATTTATGTTTTTCTGTTATCTTTAGTTATTTTTGACAGTCATCTGTATCGCAATGGAGTTTATCCAAGAAACGAAATCCAGTCATGTACTCCCATTGCACATTTCTTTCAAAGATCAATGTAAAATAAGTTGTATAACTATCCCACATTACCATAATTAACTTCAAATTAATCTTTCTACTGCAATCAAATAAGTATACACACGGATTCTATGGGAGAAAAAATATTACCTCCAAATTATCTTCATCCTCTTCTTGAGCTTCACTGAAGAATACATCACTGTTTGAGTCCTACATAGTAAAAAAAAAATCATAACAGTTGTCATTCCACGTAAAAATTACTCATTATAATATTTTTTAATGAAGATAATTTGATGCTGAAAATTTTAATCACAGGACTTATGTTAATGCTGTTGCATATTAAACCAACAGCATAATAAAATATAAATCAACAAAATATTTTGGTTTTAACAATTACCATTACCATAAAATGGGGTGACTTGGGACATTAAAAAAAAATACTTTCCTTTCATATATCAAAATTTAGAAAATAAATTTACGGGATATGTATACCAAATTATGAACGTCGACACGAAACATAATTTGTACTGACTCCCAATTTCCACACATAGAAAATAAACACTGCAAATATGTCCCCCAAGTCACCCCGTTTTACAGTGTGCCTTAAACTTTCCCAAGCACAAATTATTGGAGAAGAAGGAAGCTAGTGTGAAATCATTTTATAACCTGCTGGACAAAAGTAATGCTCACAGTTACCACAATATGATTGTAAAATTAAACACATGAACCTATACAACAAGGTTGCACTTGAACATTAAAACAAAAACATTTCAGATCAAAACTTTCCTAAACTACAAAAGTCAGAGTAGAGTTGAAATATGAAAAGATGTAGGCCTCCAAGAGATGTATTTCTGAAACAATTACATAGTTTGTGCTTTTAGAGTAGTTGTTACTTGTTACTGAAAAATATTCTTTACAGTAAACTCTATTAAGATGTTTGTGATGGAACTGAATGAAACAATGCTATATACCTGAAAAACATCTCAAAATTGAAGGAAACTTCTTAAGAGTGCATGGTAGATAAATAAACGCTGAAAACAACAATTGATTTCTACACTTTTATCGAAGCCAATATGGATAAAATACTCAATGACAATTCTAGATAATGGTATTTACCAACTTTATGAGTAAATATTTATCCAGAATTACTAATTCATTATGTGTGATCTCTTGCGCCGCAGTTAAATGCACGAAGTTCCGGTGTCAGAGATTGTGCCTCAGAAGTTCGTAACACTGGAAACAATTTTGTTTAAATCATTGGCTAAAACCATTGTCTAGGATTGCTATTGTTTAATTTTTGCTAATTGGCTTCAAGAAACCTACAGTTATAGATTAATGCTTTTAGCGTTGAATTATGTGCCACACCCTCTTAAGAGGATTTCACTGAATTTTGTGTTTTCATGTGATATTGTTCACTTTGTAGCCATTGCTTGTGACTACATTTTCCTGGTACAACAATAATTTTACTCAAATCATTTTTACGTAACGACATATCAAGAAGTACAAATTTGCTTGCTACTGGGAGATATAAATTACAAAAATATAACTGCTTTCTGAAACAAAATTACCATGTAATAATGTATCATGAGCTAAATTGTGAAATATATTAAAACACATAAGGAAATATATATAGTAAAATTTGTTGGAATTTGCATAGTTTTCTGTATATAGCAATTTTTTTTATAGATGCTTACAAGCTCACATGTTTTATTTCAGGGTGAATTACCTGTATTTCATTTCAGTAAGTCAGCTGATTTTCAATATTTGTACATCGTTGTAACATGCAAATTCCGATCTTAACATGCAGTTGTGAAAAAAATATTAAAGCTAAATATATTTTCATGCAAGGAAACTGCAATCCCTGATAATGTCTACAAAACAAACACTATACCTAATAAAGATTTTAGTAGGAAGCACCCTCGAAACACGTTCAGTGGTAGAGGCTCCTGTGGGAGCTCTTGCAAAAACAATAACAAGTACCAATTTGTGCAAGATACACTCGCTTGAAAAAATACAACACACACCCCTGGAGAGATTTTTACTTTAAATTTTCTGTAATCAATTCAATTCCAATGCTTGTAGGGTTAGATAGTACGTGACATGCCACATTCATTAGTACAGTCAAAGGACCTTGTGATGTCACTGCAGCATCACTATGTAGGAGCTTGAACCAAACAATATAATACACTTTTACCACTGTGCCACACTTACAGCTTTTCGCATTGCTCACAACTGAACTGAGTGGCCTGAAGTTGTGTTGGGGCTATGTCAAAACCAAGCTTAGAGAGATGGAATGAGAGGCTACACATAACCTTTGTGTATAACAGTGTTTTTAAATCCTCGTTTTGAACATGGTGTGTCATGCTTGACAATTCACATTTAGTTGCTGCTGTTTGCCAACCTCAGACGTTGTCCCTACATCGTCCTTGACAGTCTCTTGTCACTGGTATAAGAAGAGTGGTGATGTGCTCGACATTTTGCTACTTGCT
The DNA here is from genome assembly GCA_003012365.1 of Medauroidea extradentata. Lineage (NCBI taxonomy): Eukaryota > Metazoa > Arthropoda > Insecta > Phasmatodea > Phasmatidae > Medauroidea > Medauroidea extradentata. Next base: position 966 of record PNEQ01002301.1, on the reverse strand, counting down.
GACCCCCTTTTTACCTCCACACAATATTTTTGCCTAGGCATGTGGCTTCTTCGGAGTTGAAATGAAGGCTAGCTCCACTCTGACAAACATTTATTGCATAACCATCATCTCTTCATTTTTATGAGAAGTCAGAAGTGGTCTGACTACATGTCTAAAGAACTTCACATATATAACTGCCAGTGGGCATCTAGCTACATGGCTGAAGAGACTATTGCAATCTGCAACATATAGTTCCGTGCAAATTTTGTTTGTCTCGTACCAATAACCACAATAGTTAGAAACTGTGGTGACTGATTCTCTGAAATTCAGCATTAAAGTTATTTTGGTACAACATATGTATAACATCCTTGATCTTTAAATATACCTAGCTGCTTATTTTGTCTTATGAGTAACTGGTTTGTGACTGGGACACCACCTTCACCCCAGAGGTCTCAGTGCATGTGTTACGCCAGCAGTGACATAACTAAGAGTAGTACGGGGCAGCGCGCTGGGCATGCATAAGGTTGACGGGGCAGGAAAACGTAGATGATTGACACCAGTAGGTCGCTTCCCCTCTGCAGTTGTGCATTGAAAGTTGCAAGAGGACGAAGTTGGGAGTACCCTAGTGGTAGCGTCAGTCTGCATCCTAGAGCTGCAAGACTGCGATTCCCCATAGTCAGACACCATCCCATTACCTATTACACACTCCTTAACTATTTAAATGCAGACACCGTGTGTGGAGTGACACTGTGTATCTTGGGTCCAAGCCATAAACACCTAGACTATATTGTAGTGATGTAGGATGTGTTGGTTGGTACACCTGGAGGTGTACGAGCAGAAGGACAGTTGAATAAACGTGATGCTGGAATAAAGATGTATACACAAGAGTCAGAGCGATTGCACTTAAATAACAGTACATAATACATGGCGCAGTCGTCACTACTGGACCTACAGGCAATAGTTTACAAACTACCGCTGTAATGTGAG
>PNEQ01002300.1:17782-82247 GCA_003012365.1 Medauroidea extradentata | reverse complement strand
TTCCAAGATTTTAAACTTACAAAAAAAGTACTTTATAAATGAGGTTTTAATTTTCTGAACATGTACCACCATTTCTGTTATTCCACAGAAGAAAATGCAGTTTGAATGAATGTTCTAAATTTAATACACCCAGAGATATGAGAATCTGATTTTTAGCATTGAACGCCCTATGACCCCTTTTGTGGAGGAACAGCCTTAAGCTCTTCTACAAATCGTGGGTGTAATTGGTGTGTGAGATTGTAGTGGTAATCAACAAACAGCATAAGTGACAAAATTTACTTCTCGAATCATATCGAGGAACAAATAAATTACACTCACAGGCTTACAAAATCACCATATGCATTATAATAAATGCATTCACCACAATATTTATAACACACTTACTGACATCATACTTATTTTGTAAGCTTAATACTTCTCTCCATATTATCTTTCCTTTTTCGCAGAAAACATTAACTCATACTGTCTGAATCACATTAAGAATCAGCTTGTATGTATTTTCTCAACTGTGTGATGTAACGACTGAAGTTTTTAAATCCTTTAATTCATAGCAATGTTCTCTTATTATTGCACGAAATGTAATATTTGCTCTTGAATGTTCATTTCTTCTTCATCTGCAACTGCTATCTTCGGTAAATCTTCTGCGTTCAGAATCTTCTAGTTTTCCAGGTTCGTCAGCTGAGTCTGCACACTGGATTTATGATGGGACTCTTCTGGTGATAGCAGTAGTTCATTTAACTCTGGAGCAGTAGGGTTCAATGGTTCTTGATGTGAGAAATATTATGGTTGGTAAGTCTGCGTAGAAATAGAACCGTGGTTCTTATTATTCTTCTGTTTACTTAGGTTTCCCTGGAAAAATCTGTCTGTAGTTCTCAGGACTATTTTCCGTGGAATTTCTTCTAGAAATGTTCTTGTGATATCTTGGCAAATGACTTTCCTGTTCATGCTGCTGGTTGTACATTGGGCTATTTCTTCTTGAATTTATTCAGTAATTGTTCCTGTGATCTTGTGGAAAACGATCTCCTTGGCCGCACTGCTTGTGGTATCCAGGGCTATAGCTATTTCTCTGCCTTCAAGAATTCTTATATTTTCCATAGTTCGTGTTTTGGTTCCTGTTCCAACTATGATTTTTCTCTCGTCTAGGTTCAACTTCGTCAGACTGGTACAGAACATTTACCCTGGCCTGTCGATCATACGGCGTATCTTTGCGCTGCCATGAATTGTTAAGTTGTTGGTTGCTAGCTTGTTTGTCTTTGGGCACGATGGTAGTGGTCTTGTTTTGTCGTTCCAGACTATCAATTTGCAACAGTTGTTCATGAAATTCGGAAATGCTCACTTGGTTTCTTCCTAATGGTACCATCTGGTATGTAATGATCGCTAACAATTCCGGGTTAGTCATTTCCGGACTTAGGTGACAACTACGTTCGTACATTTAGCCGAGATACTCTTCAACTTTCTTGGTACCACGAGGGTCGTATTTCTGTACGTGCAAATTTGCTCGTACCAATCCCTGTACTCGAGGTCCCCAAAATTGCTTACGGAACTTCTGTTCGAATTCTGAGAAAGATGTGGTGAGTGGTCGTCAATTTCCCACTAGTAACAAGCATTCCCTTTAAGTGCAAAGACAGACATTTGAGTTTTTCTTGGTCGTCCAACTCAAACAGATGTGAATATTCTTTGAATTTCGTGAGAAATTCAGTTGGATTTTCATGTTCTTGATTCGAATAGCTTGGAACTGATTCCGCCCACTGACGAATTGGATGGTGGAAAACAGCCGCCATATTCGTCAGAGGTACCACCCCAGAACTTGTCTACGCTGGTATTTGCTGTTGTTGTTTACATTGTTGCTCCGGCCTCAGATGTTGTGTAGGTGTGATATCCATCATATACTCTCTGGAATGTGTAGGAGATAATCCATTCTTCCTTGTGCTGACTTCGTTGAATTTTTCGTTGACATCCAATTCAACAAATCGTAGTCTTTCTTCCAATTTCTTTACCAAATCAGTGATTTTGGTCTCACACTTGGTATTGTGCTGTTGCAAATTACTGGTAAGTTCTTCCGTGTGAATATTTTGGTGACTTTCCACATTTGAAATTGAAGAATTCAAGTTTTTCAGTCAGTCGTGCATATCAGTGATAACCTCTGCTTGTTCTAACATTCTGTGTTCAATATCATTTACTCGACCATTTAATTGTTCAGAAGTGTGAACGATCAGCTCAGAAACTCTTTGAGTTTCATTCTCCACTTCTTTCAGTCGGTTGTTTAGACTGTTGGCTTGGGCGTCGACACATTCTGATACTCCTCTCAATTCACCTTTTAAATCTTCTCTCAAGACAGCCTGAGAGTCTTATATCTCTGCTCTTATAACTTCTAAAGCTGTTAGTTGTGTGCACATCATTTCTCTTATCATAGCAATTAGTTTAGTGTCATTTGAGTTTGAACATTGTTCAGTTGAAGTATTCTACACTAGCAAGCAAGACCACTTGTTCAGTTACCTCACTTACATGATCAGTATTCTGCTTACCTGCCATGTTGTTTAAGTTCGATAGATGTAGTACTCGTCAATTGCAAATAAAAGGAAATAATAACGAAGATAAAATTTGTTCTTCAGTAGGTAGTATTCTTTATTAGCACTAAGTGTAGTTTTAAACCTTATTTAGTGCAAGAAAGCTAAGTACGAGAAATAATTTTCCCAGAGCTGAGTGCCGTAAGGGTAATTAAATACACACCACGTGTTAAAAGGCTTTAAAAGTGGTAGGTTTTTACGTCTGAATAATGCAACTAGCCGTTCTCTTAGTTGATAGATTTCTTTAGGTGATGAAAAATGTGTAGTGTCGTTTCGTAAAGTGCATGATACGCAAAATAAACCTCCTTGTAAAATTCTCATAATCGAAGGCAAGTGTAGCATAAAACGGGGGGAAAAAAAACATGCGGTGCGTTCATATACAGTTGGGGTAGCAAACTGTTTTCTCCTTGGACTTAGGAATGCGGCAGCAGTGCCATCGAACAATAAAATAAAATATTTTCAAAGTATATCTGAATATTAGGTATAGTTTCTTCTCTACAATAATAAAAATAATAATTACGTGTTCGCTCATAAACAAGGCAATAACGATTACAAGCGGTGATAACACACTGTTTCAAGCTTTATTCTTAAATGTTGTGTGGCTAAATGTTGCGGTATTGTGCAAGTATATAATTAAGGTTGTATTATTCTATGGTTTAAACGTGGTGTTTTCAGTGAGATCTTTTGTGGTCTCGTGTCTGCGCAGTCAGTTTTCTTGACTATGAAATTTATCAAGCACCGTGGTTGGGCAAACAATTATCTGTGATATACAAATAATTCCTGGCGAGCCATTTAACAGAAAATCCTACCCCGTACCAGCCAAGTACTTAGAAGAAGCTAAGAAGTACCTGCAGCTAATGCTAGATTGTAAGATAGTGGAGCATGCTTCTAGCTCTTATGCAAGTCCTACGGTTTGTGTCCGGAAGAAGGTTGGGACTGTTCGCCTTTGCCTTGATGGAACTAGCCTGAACAAAATTACTGTGAAGTCAAGAGAGAGTCCAAGGCCGACTGAAGAGTTACTGTGACTGTACCAAGGGGTACAATATTTAAATACCGTCGACCTTACTCATGGATATTGGCAGATACCTTTAGAAGAGCAGGCCAAGCTGTATACAGGTTTTTTGTTCAGGAACCAGCAGTATGTTTTCCAGGGATTATGTAATGTTGTTTGCCAGTTCACCAGGTGCATGAACTTAACCGTAGGCAAGAAATGTGATAGTTTCTCAAGAGCCTATGTGGACGACATCCTCATAGCTTCGCAGACACATGAACAGCATCTTGAACATCTAGATAAGGTCTTAACCAAGATATCTGAGGCAGGTGTGACAGTGAAGCTGGCTAAGTCCTTGTTTTGCCGAGATGAAGTGCCTTACCTTGGTCACATCCTATCTTGTGCTGAGCCGATACCGATACTAAACATTGGCCGATATTAACGTATCGGAATTGTCCAAACCGATACTTTTTTTTGCCGATACAAGCCGCCGATACAGTCACAAAGTTTGTTTTTTGTTTCACCCATTTTGAAAGAACAACAAAACACAAAACCTTTCTAATACTTCCGTTAAAAAAACTATAAATTGCATACCTTAAGATATTGTGCTTCTTCATATAGAAGCAGCATCTACATATTATTAAAATACCAACACAATCAGCTGTCCATATAAAAACGCGCCATTTTCTAACCAAGGCCTACAAATAAAAACGTAATCTTGTTCAATGGTATCGCACGTAAGTCAACAACGATCTATAGCAGCGCAGTCAACGTTTATGATTGTCTCGAAGCAATATCAATACTACGTCACAATTGTTGTTTGCAATATCATTATATGTTTACTATTTCTGTGATATCGTCAAACAGCATTATTTTCTTTCCCGTTTATTTGTATTTTACATAGTGCTTCTTTCATCAACAAAATATTACAGAAATTAATCGCAAGAGTGACATTTGGAGTTTTTTCTGTTAGTAAAAGCAATGATCAAAAGGCTTTGTGCAATATTTGTCACTGCCTTGTTTCTCGTGGTGGAAAAGACATGCGATCTTACACGACTACTAATTTGAAACGTCACATGGAAATATCGCATCCAACTGTAAATAATAAATTACTAAAGTTATGTGTTCCGAAGGCGTCTGCATCGCCGTCATCGTCTGAAACTGCCGTGACATTGTTTGATCCTGCTACAACATGACATTGTTTGATCCTGCTACAACATCGTCTGAATGTAGACCTACAATGGCATCATCATTCAAAATTGTTCACACAGAAGATATATTACATCGGAATGACAGAAGTACACGAGAAGATATTTCCGAAATTTTTAAGAGGACCTTATCCTCCTACTCACAGAAGGGTGACAGAATTAACATCCTTGATTGCAAATATTGTTTGTACAGACTTTTTGCCTTTTAGTATTGTGGAATCAGAAGGTAAGAAACATTTTATCTTAGGCCTAATAAGTTTAACTTTTTAACCCTTTGTCAGAATTTAAAAAAATTACAAAATTTCCTGTACTAAAAACTTTAAAATACAACTTAGCTTGCAGGGTTTATGTGTTAAGTTAGGTCTAATATTGTTTGAATATTGAAATGGTTTGTTGTATTATCAATAAATATCTTAAAATCATTATACAGTTTGTGCTTTTTCAAGTATTTATCGGTATTCGATATCGAATGTATTGGCGTAGGGTATCGGTTGGTATCGGTATCGGTAAAAACCAGTATCGGCTCAGCACTATTCCTATCACCTCAAGGAATTAGAACTGATTCAGAGAAACTGCTGGCCATTACCCATTTTCCCAACACCGAAGAATGTGAAGCAGCTGTGTGCATTCCTAGGAGTGGTCCGTTTCTATAGGAACTATTCTGACACAGGTAGCTGAAGTATGTTTGCCCTTGTTTGAGTTCCTACACAAGGACACCCAGTGGAACTGGACTCCAGAGAGGAAACAAGCTTTCGACAACCTAAAAGCTCTGTTCTTGGAAGAGAATGTTATCAATCATCCAGTACAAGGCAAAAAGTACCTATACTGTATACAGATGCTTTGGACTACGCTTTGGGAGTCAAGCTAGCCCAGGTAGATGAGAAGGGACGAGAAAGGACTGTAGCCATGGCCAGTCGAACCCTTAACAAGGCCGAAAGGAACTACACAGTCACAGAGAAGAAAATGTTAGGGATTGTCTGGGCTCTTCAGAAATACAGAAATTTACTGCTAGGGGAAAAAGTGATCCTCCTAACTGACCACCAAGCCCTACTCAGCTTGAAGATAAGAAAAATCTTCAGCAGCAGATTAACCAGATGGTCTCCGCTACTGCAAGAATTTGACATTGAGTACAGACACATCAAGGGTACTCAGAACACTGTAGACGACTATTTAAGCCGATCTCCATATGGTATCCAGGAGAGACTGAGTAAGAGACCCAACGAGATAACTGTGTCTGCAGTGAAAAAGCTATGTCACAAGGTCAGTGGCAAGATAATATCAGAGCTCTACCTGAAGAACAGAAACAGGATAATTTCTGTTCAGAAGTTATGAGGAAGCTACAACAGTTACCACCTACTCACAAGCTGCACAAGATTTTCTGCATTACTGATAACCAAATCTTGTATCATTATAGAACACCTAAGTCCAGCTATGAAGCGGAATGGAAGCTAGTAGTTCCAGAGAAGCTAACCTTACAGCTGATTACTGACACACACCAGATGTTAGGACATGTTGGAGTCAACAAGATGTATGCAGCCGTACGAAGACAATTTTTTTGGAGAAAAATTAGAGATGCTGTAGTAAAGAATGTCAGAACATGTGATCTCTGCCAGAGATGCAAACATGCACAGGAGAACCTAGTAGGAGAACTGAATGCAATTATTCCTGCTGAACTACTTGATATAGTATCGGTGGATTTATTTGGCCCTTTGCCAAGATCTAAGGCAAGAGTGACTAATATTTTTGTGGTCATGGATTTGTTCTCCAAGTATACTAAGCTGTATGCTATTGTAAGCGCAACTGCACACACTGTACTGTCGAAGTTGAAGTCTTTTGTGGAAGAAATTGGACAACCTAAATTTATACTGTCTGGCAAAGGTTCCCAATTTACCAGCAAGGTATGGCAAGAGATAATAAGGAAGCTGAGAACTATCCCTACTTCCACTGGAGTTCGACACCCACAGGGAAATCCTGTAGAGAGAAGTATGAGAACCCTGGGTAATATGTTGAGGACATTTTGTCACAGCCACCAGCAGAGCTGGTTTGATAAGTTACCACCCATGAATTCGTCACAAACAATACAGTACACGAATCAACCTCTCTCACACCGCCCGAAGAGCTCGCAGGCCAAGCCTCAATAGTTTTTGACCTGTCCAAACTACCTAAACCACCTACAACAGAAACTGGCAAAGCCATGGATCAAGCGAAGTGGAGAGAAGAAACTTTCAATTTTGTGAGACAGAAATTGAAATTAGCAGCTGAGAGAAGAAAGAAGCAGGCTAAAACTTCAAAAGTTAAAGAGCTACAACCAGGTCAACTAGTCTTAGCAAGAGCAGCTCCAGTAAGTCAAATTTGGCACCATGTTACCAAGAAACTGTTCTGTTTGTACGATGGACACTACAGAGTAAGCAAGCAAGTGCATCCTAACTGCTACGAGTTAGTGAATATAGCTTAAGGAGAAGTAGTTGGCAGATACCACTTGACAGCATTGAGTGTGTGCCACGCTCCTACACAAGCAGTGTAAGGAAGAGAGAGTAAGTGTCTGTAACCAAGAGTTGTCGCAAACCTGAAGAGACGTAGCATAAAAGTCTGGAAGATTAATGTGTTTCATCGCAGAGGACTTGATTAAGGGTAACGCCTAGGGATGGCGTGTATTATTGTATTATTAATTTGGCAGACTGAGTCGATGAGGTGGTGTGCATAGTCAACCACCAAGGTGACGGCGCATGTGTAAGCAGTCCTGTGATGTCTATTTTGTACTCCTCTGCAGGATTATTTTGTGCCCTATAGTATGTTTGCTGCGAGTGACCTAATTGGTCGAATTTTACTCTTTGCAAGGTGTCTAGAGATTACAGCTTGAAAACGTGATATGGTACTAAGAGTTGTCTGTTATGTTTACTAGTATTGAATAAAAGAAGGGACCCTATTTGTGCCTACTACGAACTAAAACCTGCCTACAAAGCTTAATAAACTGCGCTATGTGCACTTTCAAATGATGCAAGTACTCACTGTTATCCTGGTCCTATTCAAAAACTTACGTTCTGAAGATTGTCCTTGGAACTGCATGAGCTGAGAGAATCTGCTGAGAAATCTGAAATTATAAGATCAGAAAGACCCCGAAGGGCTTTTAGAGGACCCAAAGTACCTGTACTTCAGCCGAAGCTGAAAAATAATTAATTTCTGTATTACTGAAAATCTGTTAACCGAGAATCCAGCGATAATTGAAGCAGCTGGTAGTATTTTTCTCTTCTCTTCTCGAAACTCCATTTCCTGATGTTAAGAGTAATCCAAGGTTTTAACCAGGTCTTCTGAGATTTTCCATGATATGATATTGTAAATAATGTTGAAGCTTGAATAACTTTGAATTTTTGTGTTTTTGTATCCTGCTTTATTAAGGAATTGAGACTGTTGAATATGTGTTATTTGCAACAATTTGAATATTTTAGTATCTTCTAAATGTGAACGTTTAGTTGTTAAGAGAGCTATGTTTCAGCTCCTGTGACATGAAGATATGCTATGCTGATTGGTAAGCAATCCTATATGAGACTACAGGGTTGTTAATCTTCTAAGTACAGTGTGTCCACACCAATCTGTAATAAAATTTCCCTGACCAATACTTTTTTGAATAATTAAAAAAATTGCAGCCTCCTTCATCCCCGTAGCTGGCCTAGTTCTCTCTCCACTTTATGTCTTTTTAAATTTAACTTTTCCATTTATTTATTTTAATAGACTTACAAAGTTGAATTGTGAAATATATTAATACAAAAGCAGAATGCAACAATAAAAACTGTAAAAATATAACACATCACAGTAGGAAAGTAACAAAATGAGTCAACAATGTAATAGCACACTTATCTCAAACAGAATAGACAAGATTTGTAGTAAATTGGTAGTTTTTTTTAGTTGTTTAGAACTCTCAACCATTCTTATGACAACTTCTAATACTTATTCATATTCTGAAGTAATTTTTTCTTGCGTTTAATTTCAATGTCTTCTTTCTCTCTCTCTCTCCAATTTCATGATTTTTTTCTTTTCCTCTAGCTCTCTGAGTTGTTGCTCAATTTTCCTTTTTTCTTTCCATTGTTTCTCTTCTTCTGAATTCAACTCATTTTTCTTTTCCAAATAAGTTTGGTATCTTCGTCTCGAAGATCGCACAGAAGTTAGCATGCTTCTTGTAATGGTCACCTCTTGTGTTCCACCCATATTCTTCACAGCATCATAAACAATGCACTAAGCCACTAGTGATTCTTCCAATAAATTTTCGACAAGGAGAGATTTGTTTACCGAGAAGCCACATTCCACAGAAGTATTCCCGTGTGATAAGATGAAACACAGCTTCATGACTTGCCACAGATCAGCAAACCTCTTGTCATTGCCAATATGAGAATGGAAAAATTCATCTAGTCCAAGAGTATCCTTGTCTTGAGAGACAAAATCAGTGAAACTCTTCTTCCACCCCTCTGACTGAGCTTCTACAGTAGAGTAACATACTGTTTTTTGGCTCTGTCTGCTATGTTTTCTGGTATCCTTTTGACACCATGTAGTTTTTCAAGAACAGTATCGACTCTCTTCAAACCCAAACCTGACTGGAAGAGAATAATCTTAGGATCGAAGCAAGTTATTCCTCGTACAAGATGCGATCTCAGAGGACTTTTCAGTTTTAGCTTTTCTACAATAATGACAAGAAATTCCGAAACTCATTTTTAAACAACAACTTCTTCTTGTCAGAACACCTTACTTCTTTCAGCATCTTTTTTGCAGTGAATCCAACTTCAACTTTTTGAATAAGAATGAGATTTTCACTGTCAGACAGATTCAAAGTAATTAGTTTATATGTGGTACTGACTTCAGCAATTTTTTCTGGCTTGACAAACCTTATTAGGAGATTCTTAACATCTTCTTCAAATGCCGTGTACAAGAAAGGTACCAATGGTTTCTGGCTTTGAAACCTAACCAAGAAAGGTTCACACTCTGATATAAGAGTTTTAAAAGCAACCATTCTAACTTTCAGAAGAGGATCAGTCATAGCTTCTTTGAGACATTTGTGATTATCATTTCCTGGGATTGATTCTTCTTAAACAAATTTCTGAACATTATCATATATTTTCAGTTCTCGTTCAGCTCATGCACCATTTTCTAGCCACCTCACAGAAGTAAACTTTAAAGAAAGTCTTTATTCTGTGTGATTTCTGTGTACTTAGCTCGACGTGCTGGGCTGTCTTTGAAAAGACATGGTAAATAACCCAACCTGCTGTTTGATGACCTGTCTTCAATGCACCATTAACAGTATGTAGGCCACAGGTGCCAACATCAAGAAGAGTTTTGCCATCTGGGTTGTCAACTTTCAGTTTGTTTTCAAGTTTCTTCAGAAAACAATGATTAACATTCGGCCCATCCATCATTTTATAAAGGGAACATAAGGCCTTCAGAGAATCCTGCCAACATATTTTCAGCAGTTGAACGTCCTGAGAGAAAACACTGTTCCAATAACGTATACAAACTCGTTGTTGGTTGACACCCCAAAAGCATACAAACATGTTCATTTGTCCTCTCTGCACCACATAATTAAGTGATTCATCAAAACTCACTACATAATAATTTCAGTAGTTCAAGTCAGACTTCAAACAATCTTGGAAATATGGAGATAATCCATGATTAATTAAATATGAATCTTTAGTTTTTTTTTCATTGAAAAATTCTGAACTATTCTGCTATCATGAAACATTCTTTGGAAAACAGATGCACTTCTGTCACAAGAGTTAAAAGACATATTTCCTGTAACTGCTTCCAGTGCCCACATTATTTCTGCTGATGTAACATCATCTTCATTCACTGTGAAAGTCTTCACATTTGTTTGCTACAAAACTTGAGCTGAAGAACTATAAGACAATTCATAAGATCTTGAAGATGGATTTGATGTATGCGAGCTACATGATAGTAATGAAGGCATGTCACACTGTTCAGATCTAGTGGATTTTGCAAAAGAAAAAATCGTGGGTTGCAAACATGTACTTTGAGCATTTTTTTTACATGTTTTGGTCCGTTAGCATGAGAAAGAACAGACTGTCTTCCCATATTACTAAGCTTGAAAGATTTCACACACACACTTTACAATAAGTTAACAAAGAATTTCCAGGCTCTAAGTCTAACCAACCAGCAAATTCTGGATTCAGTTTGTAATCTAACCATTGTTTATTAAATATACACTGTTTAGCCATTGTTCCTTGAATGAACTGTAGCAAAACAACACCTGGTGGAACAGTTCAATAATTTCTATCCTTTCTGTATTCACCAAATAACACTACAGACACGTTTATTTCAAACCTGAAACAGACAATTCAAAATAAATTCTGAGGTCTACATTGTATTATTATTTACCAGTTTCTGAAAAAATTAAATGCAAAACAAATACACATAAATAGATGGTCGCAGTAAAATTCATTCCACATGATTACAATTATCATACTTTATTTCAAACTAGAATTACATTACGAAAAATAATAATTCAATCAGAGCCTAGCATGCAACACTACAAACTGCAAGTCTATAATGTAAAAAAAATGCTTACACAGTTAGGATTACTGCAGACTACAGCATGACATTTTCCTCTCAAATTGCTATCACTGGGGAATTCCCACGACTTTTCCAGGTTTTCAAGCGAGTTCCCTGACTTTCCAGAATGTGGACACCCTAAAGTATTTTCTCGCCATTTTGACTGAACGCGAGTTTGTTTGTTTTCCAACGTATTTTCTGGTTTATGTTAGAAGCCCTGATTTTAGAGTCTTCTAAGTTGAAATATTAATGCTGATTATTGAGTAACAGCAAAAACCATATTAATAACTAGCCATGCCTGTTTAAGCCAGTTAAAGGAATTTAAATTTTAAAATTTGAGCTTAGTGCCATTGTTGACGACATGAACTTTACGAGTATAATTTTGAATGGTGAATGCGAAGTGTTTTTGAGTGCTATGTGTTATAAGATAAACACTGTAAGATGATTCTCTTGAAGTAACTTCTAAACACTGTAATAACACTTTTAGTGGTACCGATGGATTCATTTGAGTATCGGTATCAGCTGATATTCTATTCTTGTAGATACTCCGATGTATTTGTTTCTAACAGATTATTACATAAACAGATACATTTTTTTCTAACCTATAAAAAAAGACACAAAAATACAGTGGTACAACGTGATTTTACAACTTTTGCATACAAAACGTGCCTTCATGGTGAAGTACCACTACATAAATAATACAATTAATGAAAGTCATGCTTTGATGTCCAGTGGATTTTTCTTTTTACTTGCGTGCAGTCAAAATAACAAACGTTGTGAGTAAACAAGAAACGTAACTTATTTTCCCCATAGATACAGCGTGTGTATGTAGCACTTACAGCAAAATGGTAGGCCAACTGGTGGCGGTAAACAAAGCTCAAGCGCTAGTTGTGTTTCGTATGTGCATAGTCAAAAATTCGTCTCCCGCTTGCCGCTATAGTATATTTTTGTTACGGATTTTTTTGGCGTAAAATGCAATTTCGTAAATTAGATTTTAATGTCCAAGTTCACAGTTAAATTTTTATTAGTAATCATTTTCAAAATACACTATTATTTTTTGTTGTAGCGGGAACCAAGCGGATGTTATGTTACCGCTTGGTAAATTTTAAAGTTGGGGTTGGTCACATTGCTTTGTAGATATTTACATTTTATGTTGCCGTCACTAACTCTTAACCTATTGTGTATTAAAAAGTAAAATTTGTTAACTGGATGCTGTCCGATGAGGTAGAATGAGAGTATTTGTTCAAATAGCAGTAGTGTTTGGCAGTATTTCAAAGTCGCTGCAGCCAATTCCCCAAAAGCGGAATGCCTCTTATATCATGTACACATTTCAAGAGGCGAAGTTAACACAACGAACTTCAACACATCCACTATTCATACACATTTGAAACGAAAACATGCAGATATTGAGACGTCGGGTCAAAATGTTCAAGAAACGAATCTAGATGATGTTTCATTGCGAGAACCTTCAGGTACATTCACAAATAAAAGTGGCACTTCCAATTCCAAGTCTACAAATCGGATTGGTTTTGTATCGGTTATTGAATTGGTCTTATGAAAAGTATCGGAAGTAGAATCGGTTTCAGTTTTTCTGTGTATCGCCTATCACTAGGGCTAGTTCAATGACCTGAATGCTAGAATCCAATGTCCTATGCATACTCAAGCCCCATCTATTTGTTCATTGTCTGCTGTGTTAATGACTAGCAGGTAATTGACAAATGGTAGGGCTTCTGTATATACAGGATAATGGATTCTAGCATGTTGGTCGTTGAACTCGCGAAATATTCCTAGCCCTACTCATCACTAAACACTTTACACTTCACACGCATTTTTTATTAGTGTGTGCTGGGTCCGCACTTCCTTTCACACATTTTGTGATGATTCTACCAAATGTATTGTTTACCAGGACTTAGCAGATCATCAACTATAATATTGTGAATATTGACAGTGGCATTGTACCAACTGCATCAGTGAACAACGTAATTTGACGATGTTAGAGAAACAGTTCAGACATTACAAGTCATCAGCAATTAACATATATAATACTCAGCAGTTATATATTCCTAACACTTCCACGTATCCAGAAACTTACATACCTTATATTATATTCCATTTATGTTCTGGAATATTTTACGACGCCGTATGTAAACATAACTTTCCTCGCCATAGGTGTAACTTGGACTAAACCGATACAGACAGTGTAGCAAGCTTCGCGCTACACTAGCGCACTTCAGCGATCGTCCACGAACCTCAAGAAATATCGCCGAGAGCTGTATTAAAAGATTTTCCTGTAAATTTGAGAATTTATGAGAAGAATTGTATATGTAATTAATATTGTACATAGCGAACTGTGTAATGATTGTATTGTGCATTTCTTAAGATATTTCTGGTTCAGACATATTATTAGTTTTATATTAATTTAACTCGTCTTAGTTGTTCCGCCATGTTGGGCGGACTATTTCCAGTGATTTAATTCATTCTCACTTCTTGTATTTATACTCGGGTTTTTCTTGTATGTGCGTTCAGTCGGCTTCCAGTGAAATGTGTCAGTCTTGTTATTCGTTATTGTAAATGTGGAATGGGTTGTTATGCTGCAGGACTTGTATTTGATTAATTTGCGGTGCCTTGTTTAGTTTCATGTTTGATTATATCTTGAGTTGAAGTCCTGTAGCATAATGACCCAAGTCCTAGTGCTTCGTTCGTGTTTTGTGCTGTTTGTTGTTTTCACTTAGACTGGTAAATTAAAGTAACTTTCGCGTTCGGGATTTCCATAAGTAAACTAAAGTAAATTGGTAATTATTATTCAGTGTGTGAGAGAGAGAGGGGATGGGCAGACATGTATTTTCTATATTGGTTAATTAATCTTTGTAGGCGTGCAATTTGATGCTTGGATTTGACAGCTAGAGAATGTGTACCTTGGCAGATATTTAATAGTAAATGAATTGGATGTTTTGCATGCACCTTATGTGCCCGACTTATGAGACTTGTGCGAGGATGTTAGTTAATGTGTGCATACTACTGAGGTAGGTTATGCTTGTGTTTGAAATTATGTGTTGGGGCGTGAGTCCCCCGAGTTTTAATTAGCGAGTAAGTTTGTTTAGGGGCGTGTGTCCCCTCGGTTCTTGTTAGGGTTTGCTGCTGAGAACAGAGTCTCAGTTAGCTCTTGTTGTGTGAGCTAGTTGCCTACGAGCAGCATTATTATGTTTAAAGGTATAATTTCACCAGAATTAATATTTTTATGCAATAGGCTATAATTCTGTCAGCCAGTTTAGCTATCTGTGGTTGGTATGTTCTTTGCTTGTTTTGGTCGCCATAGCAACGTGGTTTGCGCTATTCACAGATATTTCAAATTTGAATTAAACAATAACTTTTAAGTAATTTTTGAAAGGTGAAGCCGAGAGGGCGAGTCCATTATGTGATGTGGAATGGCTTCCATGACTGTCAGCTAGGAGAGTGGGCGTAAGTCACGGTCAGGTTCTAGTTCCTTAAATTTAAACATTTTGAGTGCTGATTTTAGCACGCCTGAAGGCACTAAACGAAGACGGTACCTCAAGAAACAAAGAGGCCCCAGACTCCATCTTCCGCAGCTAATATTAGTTTGCATCCAACCGCGAGAGTGATTCGCAAGTGCAGCGACTTTAAACGCACAGGTCCGTATACCATTAAGGAAGACGAGGAACTCAGCTGCATATACGCCTATGTGTGCAGGAGGCACACCATTTTCCACGTATCTCAGAGATTCTGGCTACACTCTGGTTTCAAGAGTTCTACCACAGCTAAGTCTAACAAGGATTTGCCTATTTTAGAGATCACTTTTGCTAGCCATATATTCTAATTTGAAGCTAACAAACATGTTTTTATGCCGACGGGTACCGTGAAACAATTGTGCTCAGACATAAATTTTTAGTGATAACATATTTTTTTGTGGAAGCTCAAGATAAATCTTAACGCTTAAAATGCTGACATCTTGGAACTCTTTCTGATTGAAAACATTCTAAACGAAATTAATTTAATTCCTAAATTAATTCACTGTCTGGCTACTGTCATTTCTAATGTTCAGAGTGATATTTGCATATATATTTCTTGTGGTTACTTTAAATATAAAATATACTGGCGTATTTTCAAGTAATTATCTATTTATCGATTCTATTTCTGAGAGGCAGAATAACACCTTATTCTACTGAAATTTATGAGTTTGCTGAACCATACCTATACAAGAATCAACGGTAAATACTTTTCTGTTTTTACCTATATTCACCCTGACTTGTTATTTGTTATTTTTATTACAAGTATTCCCTATGCTAAGGTGTTTTTGTTATAGCAACAGTCGGTGAACCACTACACATTCCAGTTGGTAAGTGCAGAGGTTTTCACAAAAGGTTGCCACTACACTCCTTTGTAGTGGATCTATACTGTCACACCCACACCACAGTTTCATCCATCTTTACATACTACACTACATTACACAGTACCACTCACACTGTCAATACTGTTGAATTTTCGTATTATTCCTTTTGTTCAATGACATATATCTTCTGGAAACATTTATGTCATTTACAATGGCAGATGACTGTTTACGTTTTACTTGACAAACGTATAAATCCACCATTAAACATTGACTGTGATCTATAGCTATACCCATAGACAAAGAAGGTGTTACTAGATCTGTATATCTCATGTTAATATTGTTGACCGAGTAAGCCCTGCGATCGCAGCGCTGGTAGCGACCGACCCCTGAATTTAACAATACGGTGGCGGACGTAGCTGGTAATTTGAATTTAAATTGTTGGGAAAGGTGGGAAATTTGAATTTGTATATTACAATTTTTTTCTTTTTGATTTTTTTATTAACTACTCAAGTCGTAAAGTCAAAAATAAAAACTTGTAAAATTAGTAGTCGATAAACTGTTATTTGTATGCATGTAATACCGTTTGTTAACCATACTCCAAAAAAGTTTTTATTTGTGACTAGAGTAATACATAAAAAAGTGTTAAAAAATAAAATATCAATTTACATATACACATTATACGTATACATACACATATATGTGTATGTAAATGGATTTTTTCTTTTAACACTTTTATAATGCAATGCTACAGTAACGAAAACTGTTTTTGGAGTCTATAGTTAATAAACTTTATTACATGCATACAAATAACGGTATGTATTTAGTGCTCATTTTACAAGTTTTTTTTTTTTTTATATATTATTTTTGACCTTGCAACTTGCATAGTTCAGAAAAAATTTCAAAAAGAAAAAAATTATAAAACACAAAACCAAGTTTTTTATATGTATATTATATATATATATATATATATTTTATTTTATCTGTATGTGTTTGTGAGTGTACAAACACATATATTTCCTACTTGCTTTTGAAGTACCATACTAATTATAATGTGATTAAATTGTATATGTAAAGACATGTGTACACATACCAGCACGCGTAAACAATTAGACTGGTTCACAATTTGGACTGAATCATATTTCACCAAGACATGTATTTAAATTACTCTAGTTTAGATTTTTCTCCATGCAGGTCAAACACAGTACTACTTTTAACCACCTTTACATACTTTGAGATACTTCTATAGAGTCAAAAATATTAGGGCTCAGGGAGGGGTAAAATTTAACTTCAGTGGTTTATGTAGCGTTCCAAATGTATTTTACTTCCAACCATAAAGTGAATAGTGTGAATATACTCGGGTATAACTTGACTTACATTTAGTGAACTAACAGACTGCTAGTAATGTGACCAAGAAACTTTTCTAACTCCAGGAAGTTCTTTATCATAACCACATATGAACAACAACTGAACAGCTCAGAAGTGATAACTATCACATTCTAACCTTGACGCAACTCCATCACATCCACTTATAAATTACGTTAACGCTCGCCCCCGATTTTTAACATTTTACCATTTAGTCCTAAGGGCAGTAAGTATTCGCCCGCACCTTTGCTGATCGCCGTATTGTCGTTTATTTTACATAAGGATAATATGTTAGTATGTAAGGTTATGAAGACAAAATTTTATTTGTAAAACAGTATTTTACTTACGTCCGAGTGCTTATCCAATGTTTATTTTCCATGTATATCTGCATTTGCAACATTTGTTAACCTGTACTAGTGTTTGTTTTCAAAATACTGCCGAGCGCCTACCAGTAGTGCCAATCCCCTGCATAAGTGCACTAAAACTGCGATTGCGGGAAATACACACGTAAATATAAATTGTAAATGTTTGTTGTTGCTTAAAATGTGTTTTATGAATATTCAAGTGTTCTTGTGTTTTAATTATAGTGTTAAACGGCAATATGAGCATTTATAATTCAAGTCGGGAAGTTTATTTGTGTAACAGAGTAACTTTGTGCCACGAGAGAATATTTCTGTTGTGCGAGTGTGATGCACCTGTAGATGCAGACAGCCTCGAGCAGCCCGGCGGCCATTTTGATAATTGTACTTTCAGCCCTCCTTAGGAGTATATGAGGCAGGCGCTGCGTCCAGTCAGTCGTCAGGGGCTCAGCCTTTGGGCCGGGCCAGCCTGGCACTCCTCCTCCTTACCTTGAAAGGGTTGCGTCCTGAACAGGGAGCCTAAGCCCGACACAAGCGTCTAAGGGGAGGAAGGCACAACGAGCCATCTTGTATCTGCACATGCGCCACTCGGCGAACGTCGCCCCTCACACTCCCACCCCTCCCCATCCCAACCAAGTCCCTCATCCACACAACCACTCCTCAACTCTTCTGCTTCCCCCCCCCCTTCCTTTACCATACATCCAATACGTATGGACAAATTGGGGAAGCGTACATTTCACACTATACAAGTAGCACTATTAGCTACGCGGATGCTTTTACTCAATTCAACTCTCCGAGCCACGTAACCCCCCACTCCCCACCCCTTCTCCCGAACCGCGAAACCATCCATCAATATATTGTTTCAATCGCTAACAGTAACTACCATAATGTTGTGTGTAGTATAAAAAAAAAGTATTATATGGTTATAACAAACACACACATAAAACATTTTCAACATTCCTAACTACAAATATATATATATATATAGAAGTAAAAAACTTACATTTCCTTCATCAGTGTGACATCTAATTCTTTGTTTTTGTAATGGACATGCCAAAAAATGTTTTCTAAAATCTAAATTTAAGCAGTTTAGTTATGTTTACACTCCACACTAGTGAAAAAAATGTACACCTGTCCTTGGTTGGAGTTTTAATTCTTGATAAGTTATTAGTTTTGCAAACTTATTTTGAAGGATGAGACCTGCCGCAAAACCTTGTGCTTCAAGGTCGGTTGGTTTTGATAAAAGTCTTACTTTATTTTTATTTCTCGATTTTCTTGCTGCGAAAATTCGCTTGGGAAATTCTTTTATTTGCTGGGGTATTGTTTGCTGTCTGCAATTCTAGGTTCATACTTGGTTCCCGGTTTTCTCGAACTGCCAGTACTATAGCGTGCGCAGGAGCTAGTTGTTTTTCTAATGCTGAAATTTTGTCTTCTGCTTCAACAAAATTAATATTTTCGGATATTTGCTCAATCAAAGCTCGCTTTCGCGCCTCTAGAGATACGTGCGGCTTTGACGAACTGCCAATTTCTTGCAATATGACTCCGGCTTCTTTGCCACCATTTGCACTGGTATCAATTACAAGCTGGCGGACTTCTTCATTTTAGCTCGTAGACTCAGCAGGCTCAGCAGGTTTGTTTACTCTGCACACAAGATGAATGTGTTTACACATATTCCATCTGACTGAAGAATCTACACAGCTACAAGTATAAAGATGTATGCATGCATTGCATTCAGTGCAGTTTATTTTGCACTGGCAGCTAGCGCTCACTTTCCGCACCTCGTATATATTTTTTACTTCTGCTGATGAAACCACTTGCCGGAACTCGTCGCTTCTTATAACACTGGACTCCTGCAGTTCCAAGCTGTTCCTGTGACGTTTCCGTAAGTTAGCTAGTTTACTTGTCACCTTTCCTTTGTGAATTTCAATCATTCTGTCAAATAGCTTGTCTCTAATGAAACACATTAAGGCATGTATCGATTTGTTAAGTCGTTTCACCTTTTTACCGTGTAAGTACTGTATATATACTTAAGAGTTCTGTGCATCCTTTCAAGATGCATGTTGGTGTTCAAAACACAATGCAGGCGATAACAGTAAGCCCACATTTCTTTACACGGCACATAATATGAACTGAAGTAATGCCTGAATATCGCTGTGTCGTCGTTTTCACACATATTTTTTAAGACCCCGTTCAGCAACACAGTAAATGAATTTACTTCGGTTTCCTCCAAGATCGTTCTGACAAGTTTGTACACTTCCACCTGCTTTTCTTTGGTTTTGACCTTGTTGAGATTTTTTCTCCATGCATTGTCAACATGCCACGTACAAAATAGGTGTTTATTTGATGTACCGATGACTGAAACCCACACGTTGTAAAATGCATCAGCCATGTCAGTCATGAAGATATTTGGCTGAATTATTCCTGCATGCTCCCGGATATGTTCCAAGAATATGGACAGTACTTGCTCATCTGTTCTGTTAGAAATAAAAAAACACACGGAAAACCCGGTCTCATATCATCCAAGACAAGCAAAGTGATAAGTTCAAAACCGTAATTGTTTAAGGCCTCGCTCTTTAATTTTGCAGTAGTTTCGAAAATATTTTTTAAATGCAAATTAATACATATATCAAAAATTCATTCTGGCGGTTTTAACACTTATATATCATCGTTTGGATCTGAATTTTTCTGTTGTAATACACCAAATGGATTTTTAGAATTTCGCCCTGAAATAGCACATAATTTTATGTCAAAATAGTCAAAATGAAGCAAAATAATTTTTTGCTAGCAAACTGTACATTATTTAAAAAAAAATGCTTCAGCAAAATTGTGTATCATATGACTGTACACAGCCTAAATTTTTTTCAAAGCGTTTGGTTAAAAATTATTCTAGTTATTTACAATTGTTTGCATTAAATAAAATATCATGGCCTTAACCCATATGTGCCATCCATAAATACACAGTCCGAGCCAAATTTCTGTAGCATGGAACACTGTGCATTATTCATAACAACTAAAACAAAATCATTTACATGAAGCAAAGGGTGTTCTTCTCCTTGAGTTTTGTACAGCAACATGCATGGACTTTCACTTTCTCGTACTTGATTCACCCACGCAGTGATGCTAGTTCCATCATCTGCGTGTTTTACTACACTAGAAGATATGTTATAAGCTTGTTCAATGTTATGCAAATCCTTTTTTAGTCAATAAATGTAACCTGTCTAGCGAATCTGTGACAGAATCACAAATTTCTCCTATATTAGCATCAGATGGTATGTTTGCTGCGAGTTTCGATGCAAGTGTTTTGCGATCGCTATTTTGAATAAGTAAATGCCCAGGTTCATTTTGATGACCAACATGTGTTGAGCTAAAACAAACACTACACCTATTTCCATCTTCAGACAGTGTGACTTTTAAGCTAGCCGGAAAGAATCCATTTATTTTGCAACTGCCTTGAATTTTCACGTGTCTTTGTCCCGAACCTTTTGCAGTGTAGTGACCTGATCAGCTACATTGATAATAATACAATTTTGTTCCATTACTCCTACGTTTGGCCCCTGTTTTCCTTATGAAAGATGATGTTGATTTTTTTCTGTTTCATCTTTCCAGGACAAAAAGTCTGAGAAAGATTTAAAATGAATTATTTCACTGTGAACAACAATGTCATATATTGTACGAAAATGATCTGCTATCTCCGACTTTTTCGGTGAAGAAAAGTCACACATACCTCAGTTGCTAACTGTATCTTCACCTACTATTTGAATGGTACTGGTGTCCGAGTGGTCAAGTAATTTTTTTTTGGGAAAAAAATTATCACACAAACTGCACTGATGTGTACCCTTGCCACGACTGCTTCTTTCCCGTGAGAAACTTTCTTTGGAAGGATGACATTTTTTAATATGTCTTAGCAGACTATTTTTTAGCTCATAACTTCCGTTACACTCTGTACACAGAACATAATTAAAGACATAATTACCAGATTCTGTTAATAACTCTTCTGTAGCAGAACACTAGGAAAACCATATATAGGATGCTAATAACGATTGTACAGTAACACACACCAAGATCAATTGATTCCACCAAACTATTTGTTTGATGTAGTATAGCAACAAAGACAAGTGTTTATTCCCGCCAAATTGATTATAACATAGGCAAATACGAGGCTCATGCATGCGCGTCTTCCACTGGCGAGTGTGTTGGTTAAGGGGGGGGGGGGCGAAAAGCAATATGATACGGTAAAGAAAGAGGAGATTGAGCTGTGGAGGGGCTGGGGAGGACAGCTCGTCGGTGAGGACTCTGAAGCCGGGGAGGGGAGGGTGAACCTTGCCGGTTGGCGCATGCACAGACTCAAGATGGCTCATTGTGCCTTCCTTCCTTCCTTTAGACGCTTGTAAGCCAGACGTCCTCTGTCCCTAGGGTTGCTTTCTGAAAAGGGAGCCTAAACCCGCCGTCCTCTGTCCCTAGGGTTGCTTTCTGAAAAGGGAGCTTAAGCCCGCCGTCCTACCTAAACCTTGGGTTGCTTCCTGAGAAGGGAGCCTAAGCCCCCCCACCTACTTACCTACCTACCTTCGGTTGCTTCCTGAAAAGGGAGCCTAAAGCAGATTCCACCTTTACCTCAAACCCTCATTCTAGCCAGGATGACTTGGTGAGTAATTTAGCCTATGCATTCATGTTTGAGTTTAGACTTACCTTTCTTAGCATTGTCTAGCTAACCTATGAGCTCTTCAAGCCACTATGTCTAGTATTTTGTATCCATGCGCATTGCCAGTAATAAAGTGTTATTATGCACTCTCCAGACTAGTAAAGTCTATTGAAAGTTATGGAATGTAGTAAACTTTCCCAGGGATCAGAGAGATCGCTGTATAATTACCAGTAATCCAGTATTTGTTGTTAGTCAAGTATAGTCTATGGCCGCAGCACCCTAATGTAAAAGACTTTTAAGTATTGTAAACTCTCGGGATCAAAGAGATGATCGCTACGAGCAGGCCATAATTTTTGTCTAGTATTTTAATGGTCCGGAGTGCCATATAAAATTGTATTCATCAGAGTATGCCATGTGGTAATTTATGTTGTCATTGTCAATGTGTCGTATCTTTAGTTCGTACCCATGTTGTCTATCTCATATTGAGACTCCAGTGTAATTATGTATGTCATCAAATTGTGATTGACTCAAACCTTGATTGTAGATCTTGTACCAAAGAAAGTGTTATATTCATCATTCTGTGACAAATACTGTAACTTGTGTTCATGAAGGTAAACGCCCTATGAAACTGAATTACATTGCCTTTCTCCTTCCATGAGATCACCTTGTGTACCAACGTCCTAATATCCAATAAGGTGAGTGATATCTGCCTTACCCTCTATTTATATAAAGATGACAGCTCTATTACAAACCACTCTAGAAGGATCACACCAATCTCTCACGCTCTCTACCCTTAAGACCTTCTAGTAATACGTACTTGCACCCCAGTGCTCCTAGCGCAGGGGTGGACGAAACAAGCCACGAGCGTCAACCTCTCATGTGAAATAACAATTGCCTTTTTTCTCTTTCCTATGAAACCAATAAACATAAATGGCACAGTGTTCTGAGCCAGACAACTCGACTTAAAAAGGCAAATATCACCTCTAACAGTAGTGTATACCATTCTCAGCAGTTTTAATATTAAGTACGTTAATTAATTTTTATATACACCATGACATTTTGATGCTAATACTACATAGTGCAAAATTTAAATCTAATCAACAATGTAGATAAACCATTTTAAACTATTCCTTATAGTACATTGTGCATCAAACTCTAGATCCACAAGATGAGGTTGAAAAATATAATATAAAGAAAAAAACAATTTGTGATACAATTATTTATTTTGTTTATTCATTCAAATACATTTACAGCTAAGATTATAAATATATTAATAAACAAACTGGAACCAAAACAAAACAAATTTACTTCTCTATCGTGATACATTTACTGGTATGTAGAGTTGCAACAAGAGACTTGGATTGGCTTCTGCTAAAATGCAATACACATCAAAACCGGGCTCCAAATTCAGAATTAAAAGGGGTAAACGTTTAATGTTCAATTTGTTAAGATTACAACATAAATAATTTAATTAATGCTCCATTAAACACTGTGAATGTGCTGCAGCGGACATGTGTTTAGTTAAAATGGTGTCGCATAGCGTTTTGCAGTGCCAAATATATACAATGCTACATAGATTGGAATTTCTATTGTTAAGTGCAATTATGCAAAAAAATTTTAATTATTTTTTTGAGTTGAAAATAAACTGTAGGATTGTGAAACACAGAAAATAGTAAATATCAGCTGAATATAATCATTTAAATTAAAAACTACTGTCAGTGTACCAACTCCGAGACCCTGGAGTATATAAATTTTCTTCCTAATCATCACATACACTTCACTAACATAGTAGCAAACAAGTCCTGACTTAAGACGTAAGGGAGCGGTGTACCGCAATTTCGTCACCATGTTTTTATTTTTATATTTTTACCAGTTATTTATTTTTTCTAGGTTTAAGCACAGAAAGTAACAAATGTTTTGTCTGATAAAATTTTTTTATATCTCATAATTTTTGCATAATGGGTTGTTAAAGCCAAAATGTGTATGTTTCCGTTTTAAGGACGATACTTAAACAAACTCACTTACCTCACTGAAAAAATTTGCAGTGAATAACAATGTTTTAGGCAACAAATTCAGCTATGTTAATTGACAAAGTAAAAAATTGTTGTATTTTTTAAAAAAATTGTGAATTTTTTAAAAAAATTGTGAATTTTTTAAAAAAATTGTGAATTTTTTAAAAAAATTGTAAATTTTTTAAATTTTTATTTTGAATTTTAGCATTTTTATTTCGACACAAAAAAATTTATGAACGTGACATTGTAGCCTGCAATGTCTTTATCCACTGTGAATTGTTTCAGTTTGATATGTCAGTTGGTTTTAGTGTAGTCCTTAAAACTGAAATATGCAAATTTTGACTTTAAATGCCATTACGCGAAAATTATGGGAGATTAAAAAATACTTCTTAAGAGCCAAATTTAACCACATGTTGTGTCTAAAATAAGAATAAAATATCTGGTACAAATAAGAAATAAAAACATGACGAAAATTGCTGTTCTCGTGCCTTTAATACTGCTAGTATGTGTATTGATGTGCTACCTCTAGCCTTGTAATATATCTTTACGTGTGAAAAATGTGCAAGTTACCCGGCAGGAACTTAGAGCTGACGTAATACTGTAAACAACATACCTTTACCGTGATGCTATTGATCAGGGGCGTATTCTTCATGAATGCAATGCATGCAGTGCATGCTTTCAATAAAAGTAATATTTTATAATCATTGTTAACTATTTCGCTGTTCAGTTGTGTAATTAATTTTTATTCAAGTTGTTCCCTTTGTAGTCAATCTCGTTGTTTCGTTGCGTTCCGTTGACGTATTATTATGCAGCGTGCATCTACTTATGCATTACCGCTACCTATTGCCGCCAGCATGGATGACACTTGTAATAGTTCCTCAAATCGTCGCGGCAAAGCGCTGTGGTATTCTCAACAACCATTCTCTAGTTGTGACGTCACTGCCAACTCACGCGAAAGCGGGGCGCATGCATGCACAAGTTGTCTCTACATTCAAGTTTCACGGAACGGAAATACATAGCGGCCGTGAACGAGTCTATTTAGTGTGTGTTCAGTTGATATTTTTAAGGAAATGTTTACGTTAGAATTATTTGACATTCGTAGACATGTTTTCTTCACTTTTAGTGTATAATTTTTCTATTTTCTGTGAACAGATAAAGTATTTTTTTTACTGCGGTCGTGATATGCGCGCGGCGTGGGAGCTTGAGGTAAGCTTATGTATAAAAGAAACATTTCATTCAGCATGAATCGAAGCTGATTTATTGATATGTAGTGATAAATGTACTGTTATGTTTGCAGCAAAATTTTAGTTTCGCAAGATGAATAACTAAAAAAAAATGACATCGTAGGGACTATTTTTAATAAACCTTTTCAGTCATGTTAATTTAATGAAAAGTTGGAAATCGTTAAAAACGGGCGTCCTATACCTGCTCTTAGCAATTTAAAAACAGAAAATAAAACCAAAAATTTTGTACGGAAATTAACCCTGAACTTTACAAAAAAAAACGTGTGGCTATGTGGCAGTGAAACACTAAGCCATGGTGACAATTTGATAAAGGTGTTTTTGTTAAATCTTCACTCAAATTAAGTTTATCATAAAAATTTTAATGTTCCTAACAGGATTGTATTTAGTTTAGTATTATGAATTTAAAACTGCCCAAATAGCACCATTTTGCACCGTTGAATCCAAAATTTCCCGGGGGAGGACCCCCGGACACCCCTCCTTTTTTGGGAGGGGGTGGATGTACTTTATGTTGCATACTTACCAGATTTGTTAGGATACGCCCCTGCTATTGATTGAATTGTGATTTACCACAGATATATAAAAAATTATGAACAAACACTGGTTGCTCTTATTAGAGTGCATATGACCAAGAAATCTACTCTAAAAATAACGTAGGTAATACAGAATTTCTCAACAGAAATTGTTATGCTTGTTAAAAATTCACTCACCCATTCACGTAGTAGCAGACTTCCTATTTTTATTATGTCAATTTCACAACACACTAACCACATAGTTCCCAAAAGTTGTCTGTAAACTAAAAAAATTTCAAACAAATTGTAATGTTTCGATAAGTGGCATGAAACTTATCGGTAATGATAGTAAAAACTTAAGTAATTTAATGTTGCAGGATTTTAAGCATACCTAATAACTTTGTATGAAATTTGCTCACATTTTTTACAGTGTTTACTGTGTGAATACTACTATTATCATTTTAATGGTTCCAAAATATTTCTCATTAAAACTGAGTTACATGTACTCAGCATGCACTAGTAGCATAAATGTTTGTGACATGCGAGACAACTGAAAAATTTACTCGTACAAATCCTCTGAATTTTTCACCATTTCTCGACTAAGTCTTGTCAGCATTTATGCCACAGGAAAAAAATACCAATGTACATATTGGCTATCAAACAACCAATTATATTCATAAACTTTGGAATATTAAAAATTTTACGTACAAAAAAAATTAATGCATTCGTAAACAAATTTTAGAAAATTCCTTTCGAAGTGTGCATCTTTTCTGACGTACAGTATAACTCTAACAAGTAATTAAAAGTATGATGGGGAATAAAGTGATTTTGTAAATGAGAATGATACCCCTGCATTAAGTGTGTAGATGCACTCAACAAATTTAGAGTGTGTGTACTAAAGAAATACGTAAACCTATGTAACACCAAGAGGAATTCTGTAAATTATATTTATAAGTTCAATTAGTATTGTATTCTCAACATTATGTATGCACTAATAATTATCAGATATCCTGTGAAATTTTTCAACAGTGTGAAAATATAATTTACTTAAACAACTGGTATAAAAGGCATTGTAAGGAACCTACCCTCTCTCCACGCAAAAATAATTTGATTTTAGGGCAGTTGCTTGGTATAATTAAAATTACTGGTATGTCCAAAATTAATTTTCATTCATACAATACATGCTGCAACAGTATTATCTCCTGAATACATTAAACGATCCAGGAGGGCACCTCCCCACATTAGGGGTTGCAACTGCAAAC
Organism: Medauroidea extradentata; assembly: GCA_003012365.1. Lineage (NCBI taxonomy): Eukaryota > Metazoa > Arthropoda > Insecta > Phasmatodea > Phasmatidae > Medauroidea > Medauroidea extradentata. The sequence goes on along the minus strand of PNEQ01002300.1, from coordinate 55,194 downwards.
TCTTGTAACCCCTGCCCTGTGCTCGGTAATGATAGCACTCAAGAGGGTGTGGTACATAATTCAACGTTAAAAGCATCAATTCATAACTGTAAGTTTCTATAAGCCAATTTGTGAAAGTCCAAAAACGGTAATCCTAGACAATAGTTTTAGCCAATGTTTTGAACAAAATTGTTTCCAGTGTTACAAACTTCTGAGGCACAATGTCTGACGCCGGAATCTCTTGCATTTAACTACGGCATAAGTGGTTACGTGTAACGAGTGAGTAATTCTGGATAAAGATTTCCTCATAAAGTTGGCAAATACCACTAACTAGAGTGTCGGTTTGTGTTTTATCCATATTGCCTTATAAAAAGTGTAGAATTCAAATAATATTTCAGCGTTTATTTATATACTATGTACTCTATACAAAATTAACTGCACATTGGGCTTAAGGCAACCATAAACCGCAAACATTTCTAACATACTGATAATGATAATTGTTTTTTCACCAGCACAACAGTTTTGTAATTTTTTATTTACACAATCCACTAAATTGTTGACACCAGACTACTGTCTTTGTAAGTATCAAGTCTGCTATAGACCATTCAAACTTTAGGAAGCACTTTGGAAGCCCACTTTGTAAAGATAAAAAATTAAAATTTTGAGTATGGTGCGACCTTATTTATTACTTAGGGTGATTGGTTTGTAATTAAATAGCAAAAAAAAAATAATCTGAATGGATGAAAGTAACCCTGACTTCGTGAGAATAACCTACATGAAGAAAACAAACCAGCAGCCAGGTGTTGAAGTCCAGTAGGTCAATGTGCAAGCTCTAAAGCCGAGCAGGTCAGTAGCCAGGTGTTGAAGTTCAGCAGGTCAGCGGATAGGTGGTAAAGCTTAGCAGGTCATAGCCAAGTGGAAAGACCCAACAGATGAGCAGCCATAAATTTAGCTTCACTCCTTTTGAGGTTTCTATATGGGAAAATTTCCTTGGTTTCTTAAGAGATATTTTTTTAATCCAACCATTCCTTCAAATTACATTTTACCACATATTTTAATTTTTTGCAGTTGTATACAATTTTCTGTGGACACTAAGCAGCATTTGACATTTCTGACGTGTACTTCTATGTTGATTCTTAAACAAACTTCAATTATTCACAGGTGGTGCTGTCCTATTGTTACCTAAAACAAACATACAGTTTTATGTGGTATAAAATGTAAACCATCAAAAACTAAGTGCCGCCTACCTGCGCATAAGAGACTCAGAACTGACAGAGTTATATGTATTAACTAGCAGTCCCCCGCGGCTTTCCTCGCGAGTATTATTCGTAACTGATAATATTTACTTTAATTTAAAAACCTCTTTGTACACACGATTGGTACTTCAGTCATCAAGTGTTAGAATGTCCAAGCGGCTAGTTCAACTAATTCTACAGCAGCATAAGTAGCTATTGCTGTACATGCGAAAAGCAGTCTTAAGTTTGTCCCTGCCACTAACAGCAACTTCGCCTGGGCCATATTTATAGCCCTGCCTATTTGACGTTGTGGGGTAATTACATACACCTAAGGTAAGAGGTTAATTGAATGAGAAACATCTGTTTACCCTGTGCACAACCATTGGTGACGGTGCCCTCAATTATATATTTTCAAAATATTCACTTTAACTTTGTTGACATTACAAAGTTTCAGAGGGTAAGGGTTTCGCGGAAACGTATTTGGTGCCCCAAACCTGAGATTAGTGAGATGATATATCGTCGGTTTACTGCCAAAAGTGACAAAGTCCAAATGAGATAATATTATAAAAATGCTAGGAATATGTATATGTTGTTCACGAACAATTGCCCAAGTTGAAGTATTCGTCGTTTCGTACTGTTGTGTCACAGTATAGTAACATACCAAATTTTTGTTATTATCTACAATTTAATACTGTTTTTAAACGAAATAGCATTTATGACTTAATCACTTTTGGCAGTATACCGACGATATGTCAGCTGATATTGTAGAGGAACGTAAGTGGAAAGCGAACTGCAATTTTACCCCTTTTAAAGACTACACGTGAATTGCACTAATTCGATCTGCCTTGTAGTTTTTGTGTGTCAGAATTTAACGTTCACACTCAGCTTTTAACAGAATTCGAGCCCAGAACCTCCCGGAATTTAGACCTGAGTAACAAACAACTGCGTCACATAACGTCGAAATAATTCATGAAAATAAAATTTATTTAAAAAAAAAATAATAAAATATCTGTGTCCTGGGCTCATAGAGGTTGTACAACACCACGTTTCGATAGGTTACTGTAGAGTGAAACTCCTGTATAGGTTGTTTCTTGCTGCTCGTTCCTGCTTTTCGGATCGTCTGCCTTGATTATTGACCAACTACGTTTTATTCTTAATAATCACGTTTCTTATAAAGAAAAAAAAGTACATACATATTTTTTTAAATATTTACGTAAGCATCACTCTGACGCGAACAACACCTCAATATTGCTACTGGTTAGATAGATATCGTGGGTTGATGGAAAACAAATTTGTGGCTTTTTCACCCTTTTGGGTGTCGAATTTCGAAATATTTTAAATTTACATCTTAGACATTTGTATAAGTATCCAACTGAAGTGTAAATCACATCGCTAGCCCGTTCAGTCAAATCAAAATCGGTCATTCACTAAAAAAAAACACATCACCCCTGCACGGTATTGAGAAATCGAATTTCGAAAAATCTAAAAACCGTTTTGCGGTAATTTCTGTAATCATCATCCTGAAGCAAAAATTAATTGTATATCTCGACGGGTTCGATAGTTATCGAGGATTTATCTAAAACAAGTTCAAGGTCTTTTCACCACTTAAGAGAGTAAATTTCGAAAAACCCTTGAATCACGTTTTATAATACTTAATTGGTATCTCGTGGACGTAAAAAACACAACATTAGCCCGCTTGGTTCAAGATGTATCGACAATAAATTGAAAAGGCTTTTCACCATTTTTCACCCCTTTTCAGGTCCTTAGGTAGCGAATTTCGAAAATTCCTGAAATTACTTTTTAGGTATTTGAGTAAGCATCAATCCTAAACAAAAATCACGTCGCTATATAAAAAACTATGGGATCGATATATATCGAATGTGAGTCGAAAACTCATATTACCCCTTTTTTAACCAGTTTAGGGCCGAATTCAGAAAAAATATTTTTAATAGTACTTGGGATATTTACAAAAGCACCAATTTAAAGCAAAGAGCACTTCGATATCTCGATTGATTCAATAGGTATGGAAGGATAATCTAAAACACATTTCACGTATTTTCACCCCTTTAAATAAAGAATTTCGAAACGTCTTTGAGTCCTGTCATAGACATTTGTAAAATTAACTAATTAAAGTTAAAATCACGACGAGAGCCAATTGTGTTTCAAAGATATAGACGATTCTTAAAAAACACATTTTGCCCCTTTTTACTGCATGGGGGTCGAATTTCAAAAAAACCTAAAACCACTTTTTGGGTATTTACGTAAGCAATATTTTGAAGTGAATATCAACTCTCTATCTCGAAGGGTTCGATAGATATCGATAGTTGATTGGAAACACATTTAAGGTCTTTCCAGCCCCTTAAATGTTTAACTTCGAAAAATCCTTAAATTGGCTAATATGCATTTTTACGAGTGTCCTATTAAAGTAAAAATCACGATGATAGGCCGTCGGGCTCGAGCTTTATCGACGTTTCATCGGTAAAACATTTCACCCCTTTTCACCCCCTTGGAGGTCGAATTTCGAAAAATTCCTTCTTGGTGCTCGCCTACGACCTGAAGGGAACCCCCACAAAAAATTTCACGATTCTAAGTCCAGTGGTTTGGGTTGCAGTTTGATATGTCGGTCAGTCAGTCAATCAATCACTCAGCTTTCATTTTTATAAATAGAGATGAACTCCAACGATAGAATATGCGGCAACCGAGTGGGACCCATGTGTGAAATTGGAGGTGCAGTAGCTGGAGGAAGGTGCAAAGATGGGCAACAATACGGGTGAAGGGTGAATGGAGAAAGCAGGGGCAGGTTGGGGAGGATGAAGGTAATTTTCGGCCAACTGTAATGCTGAAGGAACTGGTATAGAATGTGTTGAAGAAAAGGCTGGTCAGGATGTACGAGGTGGTTACTGGAGAGGGAAGCTGGGATAAGTTAGGTTGCTTGTTAACTAAGGAAGAGTAGAGGAAGAGGGGTAACAGCAACAAAATTCAGAAAAGGAGCAGAAAGGAGCGGGATATGCATCCTATGCTTAGGAAGTTGGTGAGGGAGTGGAAGTTACTTTCTGAAGATTTGAAAATCATGAGGGGATTTGGAAAGTTTAGGAGGGGATTGAGGAGGAAGTTACAGCTCGCCCGAATTCAAGTTTATTATTATTATTATTATTATTATTATTATTATTAGATGCACACCCTTAAGTGGCCTAAATGTTTCACAGTACATTAGACAAATTGTTCGAACAAGTAATGTAATGAGAGTATGTTATTAAGGAGCAGTGCACCCTGAGGTACACTTTAAGAACAGCTACTCATTGCCTACTGCCCAAACCAATGACTTTAATAAAGGCATAGTTTATTAATGAAAAATGTATCTATAGTCGTTAGATGTAGTTGTATGTAAAGACTATTGTAGTTTATTAACTTAGAAATTTTCTGTAGTTTGTTATGTTAGGTTAGTTTAAATCAGTTTAAGTTAGTTTTGGTTATGTAAAGTTATGTTACTTGTAAGTATTTCATTTTTCGTTATGTTCGGTAATGTTAGGTTACCTTAGATAAGGTTAGGTGATCTAACCTTATCTAATCTATGTAACCTAATATATAAATAAACTGTACCTCTAAACATATTAGTTTAGGCAGTAAACGATGAGTAGTGATTCCTGATGTTTAACCTCCCTATTATCTGCGATGTTGCCATTTTTCTATTCTGAATGGAAGAACACTGCTTGAAAAAATTTTCACGGCTTAATATTGTGAACAGTTTAACACATGTATGAATTGTTTGTTTGCTTTTGATATTATCATCTCTAGAATCGTTTACATACCTATATTAAATAAATTTTAATGTTTTTCTGGCTACCCCTTAAAAATATCTAAGGTAAGCTGAGCTGAAACAATGCAGGGAGATGTAGGGATGTCCCATACCCCAGAGTACTGATGGGAGCAATGTTAGGGTATTTAAATGTTAAGTTACCTATAATCTGTAATAAACAGTCACCTTATGTTATTCCATTTTTTTATACAAAACATTTTCTGCATTGAGGAAAACATTGCTAAGTTAACAAAAGGTACTTATACATAAAATTTTTATGTATTAGTTGTTGAAAATATTTAATAAATGATTACACTTTAAAGGCCACTGAAGAAAGTGTCTAAAAGACCGTGCAGTATAGTAATGTGGATCATGCTAAGAAAAACAAAATATGAGTGATGTCATGTATAGATTTGCCAGTGACTGAGCTCCACAGAAATAACACAAAAAATTAATGAATATTCAGTAGTATTTTGCATGTTCCTAGAAATGATTGAAGAACTTACTGTGTATAAAAAAAGTAAGTACTAAGTTTGCAGATTGACAAAACCTAAGTAAGATGAAAACTTTTTTTAAATTAGCTTCAGCAATAAATTTTTTAAATAAAACATTTATTATTCCATTGATAGATATTAGGCATGGCCTACAATGTGATTGTATTAATAGTTTCTGTTTTTTGTTATTGTGAAATTGCATTACCATAGTGTCTACATGTTATGATTAAGATGTGTTTGAGAATTATAATTTTTAACATATCTACTTCAATATCCCTGTCTGTATTAACTGTTAATGGGATCAGAAGAAGGCAAGGTAAAACTTACACCCCTATATATGCTCCTGCATAGGCTCAGTGGTAGGCACAGCAATATTAAATGTGTATCCAAGATAAATTATTTTGATGTCCGCACACTCCTGCTATGCTATGTAATTAAACTACACCCTGTCTAAGGATAGGATACAATTGTAAGATCTCAAACTGTCATAGCAAGCTCATCTGAGGTAAATTAACTTACTGTGTTATGCCTGTGACTGACAATTCTTACTAATGTACCACGCGCATTTCGTCAGTCTGGATATTTCGGTTGTCCTTGATTTTCGCAGTTCGTTATATATAATGTCTGATATTCTTTTACCCTAAAATTATTTCTTATGTGTGTTCGTAGCCCCTCATGATTCCTTTTGAAATTTGTTAAACATTTCATATTACTAATTTAATGACATCACAAAAAAATTTTTTGCTTATTGAATGCTGCACATGATTTTGATATTTAATTTTATTTTAATCAGTTACGACTTGAAATAAACCTCAAATATACATACCCTACTCCTGTCCAAGGTTATTTATCACAACAATGTAAAAGAGCATGTTTAACTTACACCCAACTGTGAGTGTTAGGTAGATTATTATATACAAATTATTTTTTAAGAATTACCAAAACACTATTACCGACACACACGAAAAATTATCCAACTGTGAGTGTTAGGTAGATTATTATATACAAATTATTTTTTAAGAATTACCAAAACACTATTTCCGACACACACAAAAAATTATCTGCTGGGCTGTGCCAGCAGGAGAGGGAAATGGCAATGGGAGGGATCGCCCCCTTAAGAGTTCGCAGACGGTATCATTCTCTTTACTTTCGAGGCACTGAAACGGGGAAGTCGATAAGTCGAACGTAACACGTCCATCAAACACGTCATCGCCTCTATGCGCCAAGGACCAAACTAGTGTGCAGTGTTTTCGTAGAAACAGTTTTTCAATGGGACTTCAAGCGATAACCCTGTTGTTTTATTTGTGGAAAGTTGGTGGTATTGTCCAATGCAGGTTTCTATGGCTTAGGTTTACGATTGCGACTGATATTTTCTCAGCTACAGCAATGTGAAAACCCATTTTTAGCACTTTTGAGGAGCTTGGGAATCATGTTTTTAAGATGTGAACGGCATTTTTTAAATCATAGGGACACCATTTGAAGTGTGTCTTATTTTCGTAGATAAACGGATTGGAAATACTTTTAATAATTACAAAAAAAAAAATTTCTATACCAAGCTACAGCACGGTTCGCGCGTCCTGTCCACTAACTCTTAAGTAAACCTGACTGAGGAGCAAATTATGCATTATGTCTTGCGCCCCTTCCTGCGCCACATCTTTGAATTACATTTACATAACAGGGAACTTATGTTGAATTGCTGCTCAAACTTCACAACGTGGTACACAACAATTTCTCGGCATTCTGCCGAAACGAAACCGAAAATACGTGAAAGTTTGGTTATCTACGACACCATTTAATAACAATAAATGATTAGGAAAATAAAGGGAAAAAATGTATAACTGGCGCCAAATTTACGACTGGCGGCTTGGCCCTGAAGTAAACAGGACTGTCGACGTTTGGCCATGGCAATACCATTACACAAGTTAAGTAAATACACACAAAAATACTATATTTAACACACCAAAGATAACAGAACACAATGTTATGCAACTTCTAATTATGATTCTCTATGACACATGCAGTTGACAGTATCACTTCCAAATAGTGTAGTAGCCATGAGGCTTGAGATAAAGTGCTCCACTTGTTTACTGCTATAGAAGTGTTGATTTTACCCTCCACCATTTGGCCTCTGTTGGTTTTTCCCCTGTGCTGCATTCATACCCAATTTAATAATGTGTGACTCCGTCTGTTTTTCTCCATCATGAGCTATACCTGTGTAAAATACATGTGTAAGCTATCCGTGCCATGTTATTCTCAATTGTGAATTTTTTTGGGCTCTGTTGGTTTTCCCCTGTATCATTCAACTATCACATTATTTCTAAAAATAAAAATTATGTTTTTCTATCGGGGAAAATTCTTCACGTGCTGTACCCATAAAGATTAGTGAAAAATATGTCAATTTTGTTTTATTTACACACATTTTTAGAATAAAGCATTCCCTTCGGCATCACACATCTCATTTTCACCTGAGAAAATTTATGGACTGTGTGACATAATTATATTAGTGTTGCATAGCTGAAATATAAATGTTGGCCATTCTGTGTACAGCTATTTCCCTTCTGCCATAAGTTAAGTAGAAATTCACTTAGCTGACCATCGGTATGCCTTATACCAAGGGAACAGGGCTGCAGTGGCAGAATGGTCAGATCATTCACCTCCCATGAAGGTGATCCAGGTTCAATCGCCAGCGGGATCGGTCTCCTGATTTTTGCATGTTCTCACTCACTTCATGTCACTCCTCACCAGCTCTGAAAACCTCGATGTTAAGAGCTGCCCAAAAATCTCTCTCACTCACTCATTCCCTCACCAAGGGAACAGTTATTTCTTACGTTGAAATACTTCAGAACTGTCAAAAATATATAACGTACGGTATGAGGGTCATACTAAACATGCCATGGGTTTGTATTTATTTAATAAATGATAATTTAAAAAAAAAAAAAAAGGCACAAACTCACATGAATCCAGATTTGAAATATGAACAGCACTTAACAAATGTGTACGTATAGTTTACAAAAGACAACATAATGTTTTCAGAGGTCAAGTAATAAATGTTTATCTTATGTTTCAGGCATTTGAGGATTATGAATTTGGAGTGCAAGTTGTAAACAGCATACATTTATCTCAGAGGTATACAACTTCTGGAATAGGCTATTACAAAGCAACTAAAGTTATTGAATTTTGATGTAAATTAAGTATAATTTTACAACACAGTACCAGTATATGCTAAAAGGGAGAACATCCAAGAATATGTTTATTACAGTGGATTCTCTATCCACCGTTTCTCATGGGAGGGCAAAAAATTTCAATACATGAGGGATTTCAATGGATGTGGTCTAAAAATGCTGTAAAATAAATTAATCGGCCCCAGAATGTGTTCCATGGATGCAGGTATTTCAATCCATTAGGTTTCAATACATAGAGAATCCACTGTAGTTACTTTCTGAAAGGGTGCGTTTAATGAATTGCTTCATTTAAGCAGCTAAAACAGAAAGTTACTAACTTGTGTATAAACTGTCAAATGAAATTTTTAAAAAGAAAAGAAAGAATACAGACTAACAGAGAAATTTTTTGTTTTTTCTTTAACAATATGGCATACACTTGTCATGCAGTTCGGCATATACTGGTAGAGTTGAGGGAAAGCAGGGTTTTTGCAGCTGAAACCGCCTGCTTCATTTCAGATTAATATTTGAAGTTTTGATAGTACAGTAAATCCTCGATTAATGAACGGGTTACCTTCCCGGAAAGTGTCCGTTATGCAAAACGTCCGTTAAGTAAATCGCACTTTCCCGCAAGAGACAATGTAAACAAACAAGGTTAGGTTCCTCACTCTTGCAAAAAGTATACATTTTGCATAATATTTTCAAAATGATGCGCCATAGGAAAAAATGTTACGGGATAAAATGTATTTGTATTAAAATTATAAACAAGAAACATCTCTAAGAAATGCTCCGTATCTCCAACTGTCTTGAAGATATTCTCGAAAAACTAATTTGAACAAAATTTTTCATACGCCCGAATGCATAAAAATTGAAAAATATTGTTGGCTACGATTAATGATTGTTTTAACGTTTCATTTCATTTTTATACAGATAAAGTTAACATTTCTCCGCGTCTGGTCGTCAATCCACAATGAAAGCATTTTCCCCATTGTCTCCATAACTGAGCTACAGGTGCGAGTAACTTTCATAGCAGACGACGTGACATTTTTGATGCTGGCTTTAATTTTGTCAGAATTTTTTCGAATTGTGTCGATAGTAAATTTGGGCAAATCAAATGCTAGCGCTATGTCTTAACACCTCTGACCATATTCGTAGCCATCCATTTTTTTTCAAGGGTTACAGATCGTCGGCTTTTTTTTTGTAGCAGGTCCTGCCTGTAGCGTAGCCATTCTCCCGAACAGCATAGATAACATAACGTAACAAACAATAATCTATGAAAACTTTAACGTGTGACAAACAATATTAACTTTAACGAGTACTAATAATCTATATAAACATTAACGAGTAATAAACTATGTAGACGTTAACAAGTAATAAACAGTATGAACTTTAACGAAACGAAATTTTAATTTAAAACACCACTACGAACTTCTAGCAGACAAACAGCTGTATGTAAAGTAAATCCCCGTAGTGAAACTGAGCACAAGTCACAACAATGGCACTCTAGCCGGTGTCACAAAGCTGCGAGGAATTTGGGTGCAACTTCAGGATAAAAAAAAAAAAAAAAAAGTTCCTAGTGACTGTGCATGCGCTGTGACAGCTTGACAACCGATAATCCCAAACTCCGTGTTGCATCACTCGGCTACCTGTGCCGTGCGGAAGAGGTTACGAGGGGGAGAGGGAGAAAGCTGTGTTGCCAGATGTACTACGGAAGAACGCAGCGGATGGCGCATCTCTACACATCGCAGGAAGCAGTACAGGATGTCCAGAAATATGTTTCTCGGCCTCCTTTAAGTAGCAAATCGGAACTGTTCGTTAAAGCAAGTTTCGCGTCCATAGTTTGAATCAATGGACACAAGTTAGTGTCCTTTATAACAAATGCCCGTTAATCGAGGACTTAGTGTAGTTTTGAGAACCAAAGTGTACGTATGTTTTTATTTCATTGTAATTATAATTTTCTTGAAACAATACATAGCCATAGCTTGCAATGATAATTTAAATACCACTAATAGGAGGACATTGATATTGTTATTGCTCGTTCTATCCTGAATGCTATAGTAAATTTGAACATGATCTGTTTTTCACCCCCCACCCCTTTTTTCCTCATTAAAAAAAAAAAAAACAAGTTATGTGTAAGTGCGGCTTATGCTTAATCCATGTTTGTCACTTGTGTTAAAACAAAAATTTTCTTTATATTAAATTCTGATTTAATTTGTGTGATTAAATTTATATGTAATGAAAAATAAAAATAGTGAACAATCTGTGTTGTGCTTGCCATTAACTTGGATATGGAGTTCCAAAATTTAGATATTTTATTGTGCCAGTCATGCTAGTTATAATATGCCAGTACTAGTGAAAACTACTTGTTCAAAGTATTCATATGGTTTTTTCAAGCCAAACAGCACAAATGTGTGCATCTTTATTTACCCCAAAAAGAAAATCTCTTCATTAAATATCCATTAAGTAAGATATTCATGAACTGAACAAATTAAAGAGACACATTTACCCGAAGTACGGTATGGTGTCTTCCCACTAAATGTTGTGTAGATTGTTGGAATAAAAAAAACAACCATGATGGAATGGTTTTATGAATATTCTTTGGCACAGTAAAAGGGGTATGTGAGTCGAATTGTATGATGGCAGTGCCTTTCATCAACCTGCACCAAAGTACCGTATATACTCGTGTGTAGTGCGCACCACAATTTTTTGCAACAAGTTCCAAGTAAAAAAATTTAAGTGCCTTGCTAGCATGTAAAAAAATCATGGGAGTAAGAGACTGTGTAGCAGCATGAAGGAGGCTAGGATGTTTGGGCCAGGGGTGGGGAGGAGGAGGGAAGGAAACATGGTTAACAAAGAAAAGAGCAAGGAAAGATGACACTCACACTGGCTAGTGTGTGACACCTGAGGGAATGGGGTGGGGGGTGGCTTGCCTCCTCCTTGTCTGCAGCGATGTGTAAATAGCCTGCCAAGGACGCTTGCTGCCTGCCTGCAGCCAGCTCACGCGGGTGTGTGCGCGAGTGTCTGCTGCACAACACTCCCCTCTCTTGCTCTGCTGTGTATCTGCTGCTTGAGGCATGACCCCTCTCTTCCCCACCCTCCAAGATAACTTGTCATGACAGCAGAACAAGCTTGCATTTTTTATTTACTGTCCAGCCAGTTTTGAGAAGAAAGAAGGCTCAGGATTGTGGCTGGGGGTGACTAAAGGCAGAGTGCTTGCGGCTCCAACCACCACCCTGCCTTTCCTGTATTGAATTGTAACATTTGATCAGCCATTTTATCTTAAGACTTCAGAGATTGTGCAAAATGTGACAGGCTAGGAAGTTTCTACCTACTGTTTACTGTGTTCAGTTGGGTGCACAATGGAAGGGGGTGGCTTGGAAAATCTGTATGAATCCATGTATGGCCTGAATGCAGTCAAGCACAAGATAGAGGAACATTAGTATTCCAGATCATATATGTGTGAAGCAGCAGTCCTTCTAACAATTTTTGGAGAATGGTGTTGTAGAGTGACTGACTGACCCTATCAGCCTATGCCGTTTTACTCTACGTTTTTTTTTATTAACATAATTTTACACCCAGCTAACACAACACTAACCACTGCCTACATTTATAAAGCCTCCAACCCGTTAAGGCATCTTCATATAATTGATTTTAAAATTTATGCTGTGAATAGGGGCGCCATCTTCGTGGTAGCCCGGTTGAGCCTACGAGGCCTGGGAGATATATGTCCACAAGTGCCACAGTGTGTTGACGAAGTGCATCGTTATATCACTTATTTGGAATTTGTGTATACAATCAGTCATTCAAATTTATGTAAAAGAAAAGAAATTGCAATTAATACAGCGAGACTATGGAATGCCACCCAAAATATAGTAGTTCAATATTTAAATTATTATTTAGGTCAATTTCTCAAACTATGTCAACTCATTTAATTAATTTTGTATTCTGACAGTATTTTTGACGCTGCAATCATTTCTGTGGTGGGCTACGTATGGTTCATGTATGCTTAATTTTACCGCAATTTTATTAATATTTTATTGTGATATCTGATTAATCTATTTTGTCCTAGAAATTTAAGATTTGTGTCATCGTGTTTCAATTTGAAGTTCCAGTGAATTATATAAGTAACTTTTTTGTGTAACTCTGATTTCTGAGGTGTAAATCACAATTTTCTATAATTAAGTTAAATTTTGGCGTCAAGTAAGTGCTTAAGGGCGGCAGACTGGTGCCAGGGTGCACGTGACCTCAGACAAAGGTAACTGGATTTCTGGGAAAGGCAGAATCTTGTGATCTCCAACAAGGCAGAGTTTTGTATCACTCCGCAATGACGCACTGGTACCAATAACGGTTAAATGATTTAGATGTCAAATTCAGTGTAACTTACTATTACAAGACCCATGTTTAAATAGTTAAGAGTAACCAGCGATAATTTAGTTGTGTAGGGACTAGTTCCTGGCAGCGACAACGTGATGTCGAGGCCTCAGCGGCACGCTTGGCCACGCTGGCAGAGGGCTCTTTCTCTGTCGTCTTCGTACTCTCGTGTGACCACGACGTGTTGGTATGAGTTAGTCGGGAGAATGCCGGGAGATGCCTGCTGCTGGGCGTGGTGTCTCGTGTACGGGACATTTTAAGCTGCAGTGCACTAGCTCTGTTTTCTTCTCTCTTTTGTTACATTCACTATGAGTTCTAGGGCATTCGTTTCCAAGCAAGGTAAGGTGAGCAGAATAATTGTCCATTGGGTGCAGGCACAATTAGCGTAGCATAAAGGACACGTGCTGGCCGCAAGGAGCTTTTTACTTTTCTTTTTTTTTTTTCTTCTTGATGGACCATGTTTCAACTCGCTGATTTGTCAGTGGTCCACCCGCTTAATTTGTGCCGTTCATTTTCTATTTTTGTATTTGAACTTTGAGTAAAGCAGTGTTTATGTATGTCATGGAATCTTGGACTTCATTTTAGTTGCACGCTTTCGTTCCTACGTCTTCAAAATATCAATTTTTGAGCCATGAGAACAGTGTCAATGTCATATCAGAAAGACATGAATATGGTTTTTTAAAGATTATACCATTGTGCAACATAATTTCAATATTGGAATTTTTGTGTTCAAAAAATTAAGGACTTGAGCAGAACAGCAACATTGCGGCTTAACACTTTCAGGTATGATTAATCTTATTCTGAAATTAATTTATGCCGAAGAAACTAGTAACTGGCAAATGCATTTATGGTATTCTGTTTATGTGTGTACTGTATGTATTGGTAAGTAAGGAAAGTTAGTAGGTTTAGATTGGCATTCCTGTGTGGTGTGCTGGACATAGAGTTTGTTGAATTGCACCTTTTGTATGAAATTATGTAGTGACAAAGCAGTGTTAAGAGCGCCGTCTACCTGCGTGTTAGAGGCTCAGAAATGACGGAGATATAAGGTCGACCTTGAAGCGCGCATCAAATGCTGCATCGCCTCAACGAGCCAAGCGCTGAACCTGCGTGCAAGGTTTCCACCGAACTGTTTTTACTATGGGACAACACTGTATTTTTATTGTACACTATGAAAGATAAAGGTTCACTTTACAGGCCTATTTTACTCAGAGGCTTCCGAAAATGAAACCTCCTACATAAAAATAGCAGTGAAAAGTCCCACTTTCGTCATTTTCGCACCCAAAAAAACGAAAGTAGTGTGTGGCAAATAAATAGGCCTGTGTAAGGGGCCTTAAATTCTTTTCGTAGCCTAACCGCGTGACGACACGTGGAATGGTTTCCGAATAAAATCAGGATTGTTGAAGGTCTGCACATCTATTCACGATCCTAGTAGACGGCGCCCTTAAAGGACACAACATTGGCAACGAGGAAATTGTAATTTAGTGATAAAAGAATGAGTGTTTTTTTCTCGAGTATGACATGGCGTTGATGCCAACATTCGGCAAATTTGTTCCGGGTCGCAATATGTGAAGTACATATTCCTAGTGCCTGTAGTTTTACGTCCTCGCAAACAAAATCACAAGAGGATAAAGACCGGTGAGGAATATTTTACGTGTTGGCAGGAGCAGAGTTATATGACTTTGTAACCTTGCTGATCGCACCAAAGTTTTTTTTTTTTTTTTCGAAGTAGGGTTAGCGGATGTCCTAACCTTACTTAGCAACCAGTTCGAGTCAAAGCAGAATGAAGTGGTAGAGTCTTTTAAATTTCATACACATAACAAAAGTGAAGGAGAAACAGGGCTCAGTATGTTGCTGAATTGCAGGAGTTGTCCATTGTAATTTTTCGGACGTGGACAGGATGTTGTTGGATTGATTCGTGTGTGGGATGAAATAATAAGTTGTGCAACATGCACTATTGTCTAAAGAGAAGTTGACACGGAAAGATGCAGTAGATTTAGCAATGGCGATCGGGGCTGCAGGGCGTAGTATTGAGAACATTAAAGGGGGATAGCAAATGTATGCATGTGTGATTCAGTAGTAAAACTCATAGAAAACAGGAAAATGTTGTATCCTTTCTTTGTGTTGTGTCTGTTGACTTAATGCATTTGAATTTGGCACCTCGTGGCACTAAGTGATGCAGCAAGTGGCTGTCTTGACTTGCAGTGCGGTCTATTGAGTTAGTTACAGTGAACATCGTGTTGCTGGACGTCCTGCAGCAAAACTATTAATATTATTTCCGAATTTCATGCAAACAAACAATTGGTCTTTCCTTGCCAGATCAGCGTGATTCGAGCCAGTTATTACCAGTGATAATTTATCGGTGCCGGGAAGGGCATTCGTAGTACGCAGTTGTCCATTTTCTTTGTGTACCACATCACGTGTTTGGTAGCGGCACCCCTATTATATGCATGTTATATTTCAAACAAATACTACAAGAATGCAACCTAGCCAAAGGTTAAATAAGTTACCATAGGTGCTACAGTGTTATTTATTTGTGTACGTTTACGGCCTATAAAAGGTGAATTTGCAGGTTGCCTGGGCTGCTTATAGCCTTTGTTTTGGCTAGCACATTTCGTGTTACAGTTGTGATTGTTGAAAATGTCGCAACATAAACTGAAAACCAGTTTGCATCTTGTGAAGTTGCGCATGACTAGGCTTGTGCTTCTTTCTGACAAAGTGGATAGAAACCCAAATTGCGTAGGATTATTCAAGGCAACCTGTTCCGACTTGCAACAACTGAAGACGGAATTTGGTACGATCCACTTACAACTTGCTGTTCAGGCGTTGAAAACATGACACTGTCGGCTACCGAAATATGTAATGTAAAACTCACCCAGCCCACCAGGAGACAGTGTAAAATTGCGGAAAATACGGTTGCCAAATTTCAGGGGATAGCTGACTGACTGGTCTACCTTTTATGATTTGTTTACTTCAGTAGTGCATAACAACTCCACCTTGGCTGCTGTTGAAAATCAACAGTGTCTCCTTACATCACTTTCAGGCGAACCATTCAACCTAATAAAGTCACTTCCATTTTCAGAGGGAAAATGTGTGTTGGCATAACTGGTGCAGAAAGATAGGTACCATAATGTCAGAGTAATTGCAACCATGCATTGGGACCAAATAATACAGCTTCTTAATTTGTCAACTGTTTCTCCTGATAAATTGAGGACCGTGGTGGACACTTTAAAGGAGAACCTGGGTGTGAGGGTTCTGAAATTACCTGTAACTGAGTGGAGCTTTGTTTTACTGAATCTCACATAACCTAATTTGGATCCAGAAATGAGAGCCCAGTTTGAACTAGCTCACAAGAACACTCAGATACCTATTCGAATAGCTGCTCAAATTCATGGAGTTGCAGTGCAAGGCTTTGATGATGGGCGATGGCCTGTTATACTTCGCCATCCTCAACGGCACAAACAGGTCCCAGGAAATTGCTGCCTCAAATCCTAAACTTTAAAACATCATTCCTAGCAACAGCAGAAATTCAAGTTTGCAATAATGAACACTGCATACATAAGTGTCCTGTATTCACTCACCAATATATTGATGATAGGATGGAGTTTATTAGGCAAAGGATGCTGTGTTTTAATTGTTTACAGAACCATAGAGTGAAGAACTGCAAGTCAAGAAGAAATTGTTTTCACTGTAACAGTCATCATCACTCACTTATTTTCACTGCTGCTCCAGCTAACCTAGTGAAGCACAGACACGAGGTGAGTCTATTCAGCACGAGACTACTGTATGGCAAACTGCAGCACTAACTGACAACATATTTTGTGCACAGTTAGTATGAAAACATTGTTCCAATAATGTGTACAAACTCGTTGGTTGACAACCCAAAAGCGTACAAACATGTCCATTTGTCCTCTCTGCACCATCTTATTAAGTGATTCATCAAAACACACTACATAATCACTGCATTAGTTCAAGTCAGACTTCAAATAATCTTTGAAATATGGAGATAATCCATGATTAATTAAATATGAATCTTTAGTTTTTTTCATTGAAAAATTCTGAGCTTTTTTGCTATCATGAAACATTCTTTGGAAAACAGATGCACTTCTGTCACAAGAGTTAAAAGACATATTTCCTGTAACTGCTTCCAGTGCCCACATTATTTCTGCTGATGTAACATCATCTTCATTCACTGTGAAAGTCTTCACATTTGTTTGTTACAAAACTGGAGCTGAAGAACTATAAGACAATTCATAAAATCTTGAAGATGGATTTGATGTATGCGAGCTACATGATGGTAATGAAGGCACGTCACACTGTTCAGATCTAGTGGATTTAGAAAAGAAAAATTGTGGGTTGCAAACGTGTACTTTGAGCATTTTTTTTTACATGTTTTGGTCCGTTAGCATGAGAAAGAAAAGACTGTCTTCCCATATTACTAAGCTTGAAAGATTTCACACACACACTTTACAATAAGCTAACAAAGAATTTCCAGGCTCTAAGTCTAACCAACCAGCAAATTCTGGATTCAGTTTGTAATCTAACCATTGTTTATTAAATACAGTGAACCCTCGATAACTCGGACCTCGATGTCCCGGACTTCGGATAACTCGGACAGAATTTTAAAAAAATTATTAATTTTTAATTAATTATTTCTTGGTTAAAAGACATTAAAAATCTTTTCTGCTGGATTTAAATGCATCATATTATATTTAGAACAGTATACAACTTTAAAACGTAGTCGTCCATCGCTACTTTGTCTTTAATAATCCCACAGAAAATATCTGACAAGTTCCGTGTGATGAAATGTTGCTAGCGAGGTGCGCGACGCGAGAGAAAAGATGCAACGCAGCAGGCCGACCTCTCACTTCTTTATCTTTCCTCTCTGTTCGTCCTGCGAGCGAGGCACGTACGTGTGTCCTAAACAAACATTTCAGCGTGGTGCTTGTGAAATGACGATAACTACGGGTTACAATGATACATAAACGGAAAATTATTTTGTTTTGGTATGTGCAATGAATTCAGGGTTGCAAAACAAATTGTTCCAGACATTAAAGAAAAATTAAAAATCATTGCTTCACATTGCGATGTAGAAAAATTGGTGAGAGGGTTTTACGCCCCTTTAACAACGATGTTTTCAAGAGTCGATGTGGGTGGTGAAAAAACAACACAACATCCACGCCAAAGCCGGACACGATGAGTCACGCTCGCTGGTTGATGATGCTCTGTTGATAACGAAACGGCGTCTGGAGAGTTGTAACATTTTAAGCGTGAATCAGATTTGTTTATAAACTACTTTACGGGAAATAATAGCGTACATGTAATGGACCGTAAAATGTAAACGTCTTATGCAGGATAATTTTAAACTATTTTCATTGAGTGACGCACGTGAATGGACTAACACGATTTTGTACTTTTAATTTTTCCATGTTTAATATACACCGACAAAATCTTTCTCTTTATTTTAGAAGAAATTGTCACGTTATGAACGAGTAAATATAGAAAAAATGTACATTTGTTATAGTCTACACCAAAAAAATGTAGAAGGTAATTTTTTTGAAAACCCCTTATAATGGCCGCACCCCATTTTTTGGGGTCTAAAATTTGGTTAAAAATACGCTGCGATTACGCGAGTAAATGCGGTAACTCTGCAGACCATGATTAAAATTTTATTGCTTTATAATATGATAATTTGTGTAAGAGTAAAGATATAAATTATGTGTTCTATGATGCAATTTACGTATATAAAATTAAATTTTAAAATTAGTAGCGTCAAAATGTGTTCACATATTTACAGTGACCCAGAAGGATTGTTAATTACAGTACCTTTTTTATTAGTGTATACGAAGAAAATTATTTTTGTAACTTTGTAGGAGGGTAGAGTAACTATCAGGCTTGCAGCTGGCTGCTGCCCCTACGCTCAACGATGTGACATACGGACATAAGGAATTTTTCAATGTAAACATATTGTGTGAGATGCTTGTGGTCATGTGCGGTGTTGTATTACATGAGACTGTACTGGTTGACCTTGACTACTTCCGCTCGCAACCTCCCTAGCTTATCTCCAACGATCATTTCTTATCTCTCACACGTGCACGTACATTGGCTGTCGCCAGCCAGACGAAAACTTTTATGTGATAGAAGGGTGCGTGGTGCCAGCTTCCAGCACAGAGATAAAAAAAGGATCAGCCAGTAGTAGCAGCATAAAAAAATAAATAAAGATCTGACTGCCCACATTGACAGTCTTTTATAGTCCTCCACGTTAGCGTTAATTTTCCCATTGCATGGCGGCCCTCCCGTAACTTGATAAGATAGTTACGTACAAAACAGAATTTACTGCAGCGTCTTTTGTTTGTAGAAATGATAGCGCACTAATTTCTTCACGTTTCTTGTGATTAATGACTGATTACCCCACCTCCCCGGACACCCCTCGATAACACGGACAAATCGTAACTCGGACAGCTTCTCCCCCCCTTTTAGTCAGAGTTATCGAGGGTTCACTGTATACACTGTTTAGCCATTGTTCCTTGAATGAACTGTAGCAAAACAACACCTGATGGAACAGTTCACTAATTTTTTTCCTTTCTTTATTCACCAAATAACACTACAGACATGTTTAATTCAAACCTGAAACAGACAATTCAAAATAAATACTGAGGTCTACATTGTAATAATATTTACCAGTTTCTGAAAAAATTAAATGCAAAACAAATACACATAAATAGATGGTTGCAGTAAAATTCATTCCACATGATTACAATTATACTTAATTTCAATCTCGAATTACATTACGAAAAATAATAATTCAATCAGAGCCTAGCATGCAACATTACAAACTGCAAGTCTATGACTAAAAAAAAAAAAAAATACTTACACAGCCTGGATTACTGCAGACTAGAGCATGACATTTTCCCCTCAAATTGCTATCACTGTGGAATTCCCACGACTTTTCCAAGCTTTCAAGTGAGTTCACTGACTTTCCCTACCAAATTCAACTTCCCGGACTTTTCCCTGACTTTCCAGAATGTGGACATCCTGTAATCTAAACCAAACCATAGCCTGCTTCACCATTCACCCCTTTTTTTGTCTTGATCAGCCTTTCCATTCTTCTCCTTTCCTTCGAGTACCATGCCAAATCTTCAGTATCACAGGAAAGTAGGTGAGGTAACAGAAAACAAGGGGTTGGTAGGGTGGATAGAAGATTTCTTGAAAGGAAGGGCTCAGAGAGTGAAAGTAGGAAACGCTGTATTGGAGACTATGAATTCCCTCATAGCACATTCGTCTGGGGTGTCACAGGGAAGCATGTTAGGTGCTATATTGTTCACCATAATGATTAATGATTAATGATGCAGGGTGGAAATTATCAGCAGATTAAGATTGATTGATGACGATTGTGTGCTCAATTCAGTTGAGGAAGAAGAGAATAAGTTGCAAGTAGATAACTGCGTGGATATGTTTATAGACTGTTAACAACAAAAAGAGGATAAACGTGAAGAAAACTAAAGTTGTATGGTTCACGAGGAACATGTTGGAAAGCAGGGAAGTCTTATAGACAGGTAGGGCAAGAAATAGATAAAACAGCAATCAGCATAAGTTAAAGTACCTTGGAGTGATGTTATATGAAAACCTTGGATGGAGGAGTAAATTTCAGAAAATGGTCTCGAAGGGTAGGAACTGGTGGGGAATGTTTAGCAGGAGATTGAGGGGAACCAATGCTGAAAGAGGTGAAGGAGAAGGCCTACAACACCATGGTCTGGCCTGCTCTTTAATAAGCTGCAGCAGAGTTGGACCTGCATATTGAAGTGGATGTAAATGAACTAGAGAAGTTATAAAGATAGGTGGTCAGATGGGTTAGCGATTAAATGGAAAAGTCAGGGGCAGCTTGGAGAGCATGGAGATTAATTTCAGGCCATCAGTTATGATGTGGGACATGGGTGAAGTAGGATGGAATGCACTGGATGACATCAGGATAAATATATAAATAAATAGAGGCAGAGCAATCAACAGCAGGAAGACACAATGAGTCTGGTGGATGACGGAGAGGGGGTTACAGTTGATATTGGTTAGGACGGTTAATGATTGGAACTTGTTGGAGGAGATGGTGGTGTCATTGAATGGGGCAGGACAGTTTAGAAGGCCAGTGGAAGGGATGGTATAAGAGGGTTGGTATGCTTGCCATCAGGTGGTAATTCACTTGCAATTATACAATAATTATTATTGAATTAAACTCAACAGCTTGCCTATAACTTCTCCATTTATCCTTCAAACACTTTGGGCCCCGTCTTTGCACCTTTTGCAGCTCCCGCATCTCCAACTCCCATGTACAGACCCCACTCTGCTGTGGCTTCCAGGCTGCCCCGTCCTCCCACTGCTTTAATATTGAGACTACCACTGCGTCCTTGCAATCCAGCGGTAATTTCCTCTCCTTCAGAGATCTGTGAATTGTTACTTCTAAATATCTGAACAACTAACGCCTACCAAATTTAAAGAGCTCTATTTCCTGTACCATCTAAACCAGTCACCGTATTACACTTTAACCCTCTCATTACCTTTCCTACATCCCACTTTTTAATTGTTAGCTTCCTAAGAGGCTTCCTCCAACATTCATAACTCCAATCATCCTGCTCCTCAAACACTGACAAGTACTGGGCCTGCAGGCTTATCCTTATCAGTTGTAGTTTGCCCGTCTGCACCTTTATACACTGACATTCCTCTATCCCTCCTTTAATGTTCTTATAATAATCAAACCATTTCCCCCTCTACCATCCTCCTAAATAGTTCCTAGGTACGGGAATCATTTCTACCCAGACAAAATTTCTTCCTAGCTTTCTACCCATCTGCCTTATCCCTTCCGTAGTTATTTCCATACCATCGTTCGTCCATTTCACATGCATCTGCCTCACTTGCTTTTTTAACCTCTTTGCTTCCCATCCATAATGCAATGTTTCCCTTCAGCAACAATCCTCCTCCAAGGTATAAATGTTAATACGTATTATTAAATAAATTGTCTTCCTAAACTCTCTTCAAAAGATCTCTACACTTTCCCCTTTAGACCATTTCTCAAACATGTCCTTTAGAAAATTTCTGTCCCAGCTTATTTCCTTGACCATACAGCCACACCACTTTATCACTAACCTTCTCAGCCTTATTTCCATCAATCTCCAACTCCACTACTGGAACATTGTGGCTACTGATCCCTTTGAGTACTACCACACCAATAATAGCATTCCCAGGCTTGACTAACACATCTAGTACAGACCTCTCCCCATTTTCATTTCATGTAGTAGGTTCTTCTACTGAATGCACGAAGCCTCTGTTCACTAACTGTGCTGTCATTCCTGCACCATGTTACCCATCCCTTCTACTCACTCACAACTGTACACTTGGCATATTCAGGTACCTTTCCACAACCCACTGCCTATGTCCAAGTCTATAGATCCTGTCCTTCCTCAATTGTATCCCACCCTTGTCCTGGTGGCATGTATGCTCCAGTACTATGATATTCCTACCTATCTCTTTTACTTCTGTCACTTCCTCTTCTTAGTATTCCATTCCACCAACCCTTCTAACCTCTCTCTCACACACACCATTATTCCTTCTCCTCTACCTATCTCTTCTAAATATTATGAATTTATCATGCTTACATTCCCTGTCTAGGACCTCCCGCCCTATCTCCACTGCTACATCTGCTCTGTATCTTCCAACCTTATCCAGAAAGCTTGGTTTTATGGTTAGGGTAATTAAAGTATAATTAAAGCAGTTTTACCGACTTGTTTCTTTCCACTTACCATATTACAGGTGCCTTATTTAAGTGGGATTTTTCTGGGATTCTCTTTATTTCATAAGATAGGAGGACTACACATTTAGTTTTAAGTCTTTCGTGAGACTATTAATTCACTGTCACTAATCTGTTGATATTTGTTGCTGTCCACATAAATCACACCAACATCAGTTAACATTTAAATTTATTGTAAAGTCCTCATACGACTGTCGTGAATGCGCAACACATATGCAAGCCTACTGAATTATTAATAAATTATATAGGACTACTTTATTATGAATCATTAAACGAAAGCCACTTGTATATTACACTTAAGTATTCATATATACCTTATCACACGAGTTACAAAAATTATGTGGAATTCAGGAAGCAATTGCATAAATTACACCCAGTACAGCCGTGGTTGCGACACAAATTGTGTAGGCTTAGCGACAATTGGCAAACACCACATTGACGTATTTCACTTGCATTACATAAATGTCGATTTTCATAAATAAAGCACTGAATTATGTCATTCTACCATACTGTCATCTAAAACCTAGACTTAAACAAACATTTTTTTATTTTCCCCACACTTCAAAACACAACTTCGGCATATGCTTGTAACGATAACATTGTGGCAATTTTCCTTCTTACAAATATGATCCTTCACTTCCTACATTTTTTTTTAATGCACAAATAATTTGAAATTACGAGAAACATAACCGAAACATTCTTATGGTGCAAGAAATTTACTTGAAAACAGCACAAGCAAGGTTAAAAATTAAACACCTGATACTTTCATTGCCATATTTAACATTCACAATTGAAAACTTTACCATTTGACTTTACGATAGCTTTCAATTCATGGCTTTTTATGATGTTATACAAAATGGCGTCGCCAAAGCTAAAGTCCAGCAGCTTTGACTTTACGTTTCCGAAAAACTGAAACCTAAAGTCAAAGTCAAGAAGGCAGTTCGCAAATAACCAGCTTGATTATGTATGCTAGAACGAAAAATGTTTATTTCTTAGTACAGTTTTGTGCTCCAGTATTGAGATTTCATGAAAAAATAAAAGGCTTTTCTTAAACTCACTATAAAAAAAAAAAAACGTGGTAAGTAGCGTTGGAAAAATATTCGTAAATGAACTTTAAGTTGCGTCAATAGATGACATTGCTTTTGTTCTGAAGATATAATAAATGAGAAAATAGGGTTTATTATTTAAATGTGTGCGTGATATGCTTTTACTGTAAATATATAATGATATGTCAATATTTTCGTTTCAAAAAACAGATTTCCAATTGTTTTTAAACTGTCATTTATTTAACTTTACATTTGTAGTGTGTATTGAGGAAACAGGTAAAGTAACAGAAATGTGAAGTCAAAAGTATTCAATTGTGTACAGGGCTTAAGCCTTATCCAAAGCTTCAAATTCCTGATAAAATAGCCAGAAATTTATCCTCTAGTTAGGTCTAGGAGTTTGTAAGACGCAATTTGTCGTCTGCCTAGGAGATAAAATTTACCCAGATGTTATCGAGTGGTAAAGACCAGCCCTAAAGCAAAACTTAGTTGTATTTTCATTATATGCGTATTAAATATTTAGCAGTAATAGCACTATGTCAAAATTTTAAACCGCTCCAATTTTACCATAGTTGGAATAAAGGTATTAGTTGAAATTTCTTAATTTTGCAGACGTCCCGCAATTTGCTGTTTCACATGTTTAATTATAACTCTTGTAGTGATTGTAAACTTATATTTATGTAGTATATTCAGTAATGAGCCATGTATGCTACTTATAACGTCAGGGAAAAAGGCAGACAAAACTCATTATTCCCAAACAGGACATTTGCGCAAAAAAAAAATCCCGCATTATTTAATATTTTTAACTGCCTAAGCTTTGATAAACAGGCAGAAAAATTCTCTACACAATCAACATGGCATTTCATACATTTCTTTTGGTGGGTGAAATATACTTTTATTTCGCCTGGTTCGCACAAAAACGAAAATTTAAAATATGAAAACAAGCCAACAAATAGCCAAGTAGCTTTTTTGATGCCGTCTTTGCCCTCCATTTTGTCGTATGCAGTGCTGCACTCTGGAGGAGGAGACGCTGTGAGTACACTAGACCCCCGATTTTACTAACACATTCTCGGAAACCGTAAAAATAAAAACTTGTTAAAACTGTGATGGCTCACATCTGAGATCAATGTTTAGCCTGTGAGCACTACTACATTACACAGTTTGTCTACCCCTCATTTCTTTACAAGGCAAAAGCTTACTCTTTGTAGATAACAATGCAGTGACAGCGAGTTACATGCTTGTCTCATGGCTGGCAGATGAAACCCCCCCCCCCACCCCCAACCCACATTATACCATCCCAAACCTCAGTGTGGGGAACAACTTGCAACACGTTTCCCGAAAACTGTCAATATCCTCACCCTCTTAGCGAAAAAATACCCACCAGACATCCAACCTGTAAACATCTCCTTCCCCTAGCCATTATCAGTTCACTTTCACAGGTATACTAATGATAATCTCTATTACCGTGAACATAACAGGATTTTTCATACCCCGCCTCTACCCACACCCAACCATTGAAAATGACAAATACCCACATGTTATATATGTTATTTTTTCCTGGTGAAGTGAGAAAATTCTTGTATTGCAAGCTTCTGAAGGTTGTAACATTCCTGGCACCGACACTGGTCAGATCACCTCCATGGAATTTCTCCGTGACACAGGTTGACGTACGTTTACCTTAGTCTGTTTCGTATTGCACCGTGGCACAGGTGTGTACTTGTGCTGTGTGCGACTGCAAGCGAAGTGAAGGCACGGCAAAAAAAAAAAAAAAAAAAAAAAAAAAAAAAAAAAAAAAAAAAAAAAAAAAAAAAAAAAAAAAAAAAAAAAAAAAAAAAAAAAAAAAAAAAAAAAAAAAAAAAAAAAAAAAAAAAAAAAAAGAGAGAGAAAAAAATGGGGGGGATGCATTATCAGCACTACACATCAGCAGGGTGAGCATCTGGAAAGTAAACACGACTTGACAATGGGTAAAAATGGCATAAGTGACTGAGTTTGGACTCATTGACGGAACCGTTTTTGCATTAACTCGACTTTTGCTGAACACACACAATATATGGGCATGCCATTATTAAAAGGGCACAAGTACCAAGCACAGCACGGCTGTCTTCAAGCTTTACTTGATTTTTTAAGACCACGAGAGTTAAGTGTACAACGAAATTTTTATTCATTTTTTTTTTTTTTTTGGTGTTGCAAAGTATAGTACACCAACCTCGTGGCCTACCAAAGAAAAATGTTGCGTGCATCACTAATTTTAATTTCTTGTGATAAGAGTCTTGTAAACCTTTTTTGTAGGTTAATTTTTCCACAAAATGCCACAAACATCAAGATTACACCATCATGAGAAAGCATCCGTGCTTGGTGTTTTTTTTTGTGACATGGATTGGTGTGATTTTAATCGGAAGACGTCTATTTATTATGCCATATTTGTGTGAAACGATACATATGTCAAACTATGATTGTATTCACAAGAAGATACTGTGTTGACCCCCCCCCCTCCTTCCCTAGAACAAAGGTGGTCATAATTATCGTTCAGGGTTACCCTTTTAATTGGAAGACGTCCGTCTTGTGATATAAATTTATATTTTAATGGTGACTTAGCTTATTTTCCCACAAAATGCTACGAAAATCGGGAACCCATTGGATACTTTGCAGAAAAATGTAATTTAAAAACTTGGTAAAGGGATTGGGGCAAAATTGGCCTCAATCGATTTTACGAATGTCATAAATGGAACTGTCAGTATTTGTAAAATCTAGGGCTTAGTGTAATAACAAATGTATTACTGATATAATGGCAAAGATATATTACCTTATGTGTTACTTTAATATTTAACAATCGTTTTTACAACATAAGCTCTTTAAGCTAGCAACTTTATATTTATAAGGTTTTTTCAAGTTTACATTTATTAAAGACTAGTGTCATGCAGCCAACATTGTTGCCAAAGTTCACACAACGTTGCCAGGTAACAAGACATGTTTTCCTACCGGTTCAGCTTTCGGGACACATAAAAATATAAAAACTACCAAACAGATTAAATAAATCAGTTTATATAACCACTTGTAGTGCTCGAGATATTGTAATTAGTTTGCATATTAACTAAATTTTTAAAAATGGTAAACATGACAATTCAAGCTTCAACATTGGTTAACAACTCTCTTATATTACAAGTAACATAATGGAGCTTTTTATCCATTGTTACTGTACCAGTTCTCGGGGTGTACATGAAAGTAAACGAAGGTATATGGAATTTGCTTTAAAGCAAGTAGAAACTTGATGCACAGGTTCATGGCAAGAAATGATTTACCAATGAGGCGATGTACTACTATTGCCAAGCATTTGCCAGCAACCTGTGAAGTAATAGTTACAGCATTTAAGAGACATGTGTTAAAGTTGTGGAAGAAACACAAGCATTTGTTTTCACACATTGGAAATGCCGACCAAACACCCATTTATGTTGAGATGCCAGCAAATACAAGTGTTGAAACTAAAGGTGTAAAAACTGTGCGCATTGTAACTGGAGGCTGTGAAAAAATATTATGTACTGTAATGTTAACAGTTCTTTCGGACGGGAAAGAGCTGCCTCTGAACGTTATTATCAAAAGTAAATCTATTCTGAAAAGTGAAAAATTCCCTCATAGTAATATTGTGAGGGCTCACGAAAAGGGATGGATGGACACGGTACAATGGTTGTGGACTGGATCAAATGTGTGTGGAAACAACAGCCTGGTGCTTTGTTTAAATTATGAAGCATGCTGGTGTTGGACAGCTTTCGCAGTCATCTTACCAAAGAAGCTAAGAATCGTCTGAAAGATGGCCGAACAGGACAGGTTGTAATACCTGGAGGATTAACTTCAGTTCTGCAGCCTCTTGACATTTGCATCAATCTGCTATTTAAAGTGCACCTGAAGCAGTAGGAGTGGATGGCTAGCAATTATCACGAGATGACACCGACTGGAAAAATTTGGCAACCAAGCTTGGATCTTGTGTATCAGTGGATTCTCAATGCCTGGTCAGCTATCCCAGAAACATTGGTTGTAAAGTCCTTCAAAAAGTGCTGCATATCAAATGCACTTGACGACGTAGAAGATGACTGAAGCTCTTAATGCGTGCTCTGACACGGGCAGCACTGATAACAGCAGCTGCAAAGTAGTTTAGGGCATAGAACAGAAAGTATATGTATACAGAAGGTAAAATCCCTGCAGTCTCTTTGGGACAGTGTTACTACTAGCGCTTACGTGAAAGAACTGTGCACTAACCATAAAATAAACTGGATGGGGTTATGCATAAACAAACCAAGTGCCAATTGTAAGTTACGTGTAAAATAATTTTCTGCTTTGAAACTGTCTTACAGAAAGTATTTTAATAATATATCCTGTTATGAATATTAACTTTATAGGATTAAAATACCTTCTGTACGACAGTTTCAAATTTGAAACACATGTAGCATGTTTTACTGATAACTTAAAATGTACACTTGGTCTGTTTATGCATAACACCATCCAACTTTACCAAGCTCTACACTAATTAGGTGAAAATAAAACTGAATAGCCTAAGACTGTTAAGGCTACATGATAGCAGTCTTCAAAAATAAATAATACGCTACATTACAATTCTCGACTACACTGCTGTATTTATCACGATTATGACTGTTAAAAAATCAATAAAAGTTAACATTTACTTGCTAATGATTCATGCACTTTCATAGTCAACCCTTAATACTTATACGTGAAAAGATACCTTGAGGATATAATATTAGAAGAGAAAGTCGAACAGACTTTTTACTCCAGGACTTCTACATTCTACATCCTCTATACATAGAACGGAGAGTATATAATACGGCTACCCGCGTAAAATTTCAACAGCTATCCCTTTATCTTTCTATCATTGTGAAGCTAGCACTCACAGAAAACACAGAGAACAGATATCATGGTCTCTGTCTACGCCTATTGAGTTGATACCCCCTGGTTTAGGGTATCTACCGATGTGGTTATAGACTGACAGCTGGACGAACTTGTTTACATTTTGTTTATTTAGTCTTTTTTGTGATTATGTGCCTAACTTTTACCTGTTCAATACAGTATAGGTAAATACACTAAACCCCCGATTTTACGAAGGTAGCGATTTTACGAATATACTCTCTGGAACCGTCAAAAAATCGAAAAAAAAAAAAAAAAAAAAAAAAAAAAAAAAAAAAAAAAAAAAAAAAAAAAAAAAAAAAAAAAAAAAAAAAAAAAAAAAAAAAAAAAGTTAAAGCTGTTGAAAAATGTGACGGCGCACATCTGAGAGCAACGTTCGGCCGGTGAGAACTATGTACGTTACACAGTTTGTCTACCCTCATTTCTTTTTAATGAAGTGAAAGCTTACTCTTCGTAGATAACAAGGCAGTGTCAGCTAGAGTTACATGCTTGTCACACGGCCGGCAGATCACCCCCCTCACCCACATACCTTCCAAACATCAGCGTGGGAAACAACTTGCAACGCGTTTCCCAGGAAATTTCAATCTATATCCCCCCCCCAATCGTGACGGAAAAATGTCTTGCAGACATCCAACCCGAAACCCTCCCTTTCCCCTAGCTTATATCAGCCCGCTTTCACGCGTATATAATGCCGGTAAAGATAATCTCTATTACCGTGTGCACCACAGGATTTTTCGTATTCCCACCTCTACCCGCACCCAACCACTGAAAATGACAATCACATTTCTTGTATGTTATTTTTCGAGTTTTTGCAGTTTTTAGTAGTTTATTAAATTTTGCTGGTGAAGTGAGAAACTTCGTGACTTGCAATCTCCTCTAGACTGTAAGCTTTCTAGCGCCGACGCTGTGGTCAGGGCATCGGCCTAAATGAAATTTCTCCGTGACGCACGTGTCCTTTGTCTGCGTGAGAATACGGCGCCCTAGGCGGAGGGGGGGAAGGAGAGGGATAGAGTGTGTGTGTGTACGTATGCGTGCATGACTGCATGCTAGAAGCAAGACAAAGAAAGAGGGACGCGTTATCAGCACTACACATCAGCCAGGCGACCATTTGAAAGTAAATACGCCTGGGCAACGGGTAAGAGCGGCATAAGTGACTAAGTTTAGACTCGTTGGCGGCACCGTTTTTGCATTAACTCGACTCTTGCCGTGGTCTTCCATCGTTAAAAGGGCACAAGTACCGAACATAGTCCAGCACAAAGGCATGTCTTCAAAATTCACTTGATTTTTTTTCTCATTATTTTCGTGTTGTAAAGGATAGCACATCAGCTTGGCGGCCTCCAGAAAAATTATGCGTGTGACACTAATTTTAGTTTCTTTTGACAAGAGTCCTGTAAACCTTTTTAGGTTTATTTTTCCACGCAATGGTACGGACATCAAGACTACACGAGCGCGAGCAGGCATCCGTGCTTTTAGTGTTTTATTATTTTTGTGACGTGGATTGGTGGTATCGATCGTTCGTAGGTGTGATTTTAATCGGAAGACGTTTGTCTATTGGTACAAACTTAAATTCAAGTTATTATTTGCCGTTTTTCGTGTGAAACGATATGGATGTCAGACTACTTATTCGCGAGAAGACACTCCGTGCTTGGTGTTTATTGTTCTCTCTGTTTTCTCCAGGACACGGGTCGGTCATATTTACCATTCAGGGGTACCATTTTAATCGGAAGACGTCAGTCTTGGGATATAAATTTACATTTTAATGACAACTTGTCTTACTTTTCCACAAAACGCCACGAAAATCGAGATCCCACTGGATATACTTTGCGGAAAAAATGCCATTTTAAAATTTGGTAAAGGGGTTGAGGGCAAAATTGGCCTCAATCGATTTTACGAAGGTAGCGATTTTACGAATGTCATAAATGGAACCATCAGTATTCGTAAAATCGAGGGTCTAGTGTAAATAAATTTCTATTTGTTATCTAGAGTATACCATGCAATAAAAACACAGTGAAACCTCGTATTTATGTTTCAGTTATTTGTGTTTTCCTGCAATTTGCACTTTTTTCTTCAGGTCCCGTTTGCAGTTTAGTGCAATGTTAAATTTTCCCGCATGTCACATCATCAAAATTTTATTCTTCCCGCTGTTTACGTTTGTCGCCCATCTAAAGACAATATAAACACGAGATGTCAGAGTCGCAGATGACGAAGAAAGGACACCTAAACTTGTTTGGAAATAGAACAAAGAAGAAACATTAGCAAAGTTGGTGATCACGTGCAAAGCCGTAGGAGAAAGACTGTGATCGCGTGTAATGCTTGCGCTTCCGGCACAATAAATTCCAGATGGTGGCAAGACAATTGCAGCCGCTAGCTATTGATAGTCTCGAATGCTATCGATCTCTTTACGTGCGTTCGTTTGTCTTTATAAGCCCAAGTAACTGTTACTTTAACCTAAAATTTGCGAAACTTGTTTGAAAATGTTTTATTATAAAGAGTTGCGTTTTAAAATCATTTCAGTACAGTGTGTTTAGATGGTTATATAATAGTTACGTAATGGAAAAAAAAAAAGCTGAAATTTTCTATAAAACAAAAATTGATAATGTAACCATGGATAAGTGTGACGAGTTTGTGGTAACATGCATTGAGCTGAGTAAAGAAATTTACATTCCCATTCAAATGCATACTGTTTTGTCTAAATTCATGATAGCATTGCAAGAAATGGTAAAATGCTGAAGTATTATCCAAATGATAAAAAAACTAACATTTTAAGATGTTCTGTTATGTGCACGGGCCACAAATCTGTCCATAACAGTATATTAAATTCTGATATTGGTAACTTACACTGTACCAAATTTTATATAACAAAATATGATAAATGCATTCCTTGCATGAATACTATCACTTTGATTTTACCTGCAGAGAGTTTTTTAAGCAACATTAAAACAAAAGTACTAAGTAAGGTAAACTGAATGGTTTTTTTTTAGATTTCCCTTGACTCCTTCGCTGCGACATTCGACTACAGTCGAATATACGAAATTATTCCGAACTGCGACATGCGACTTTAGTCGAAACCATAGATACTTTGTTTTCTTGCTTAAACATAACCAAAAATAAACTATTTACAAAAAAACTTTTTTTTATACTATTTTGGCACAATTAAAAATTTTTTATTCCACAGCGAAAGAGTTTAAGTTACACTTTTTCGGCCCTTTCCCCTGAGAAGTGTAAATGAGTTTTCACTGTAGTTAATATTAATTGAACCTGTTGCGTGGCTGGAGTGAGAAGAATGCCTTATTGATCATTCGTTAATGAGCACGTGATGAAAGCGGGAGTAAGAGAGCAAATGCTGAACAGCCGGGCAAGGTCCTGTTCATGCCGACAATCAGACATCATATCTGTTGCCCGTGACAATTTCACGTTGCACTCTCATCCGCCTTCTATGTTTTCTTTTTAAGCTTTATTTGAAAATACCGGGACTGAAATAAGCATACATGGTACTTAGTAATTCTTTAAGATCTGTGACTACATTAGAACTCTGTTATAAAGTTCTTTCAAGGGACCTGTGAAAAAAGTGTTATATGGAGGAATATGTTATAAGCAGAAATCAATATTTTTACACCAACAAATGGCTATTGCACAAACGTAACTTAAGCCTTCGTAGATTATGTACAGAAAATAAGCCTGTAATGAAGCTATAGTTATTGTGCCATCAGAAACATGATTAATACATACATTGTGTTTATAATACAGGCTTTCCTACTTGTCTTCTGTAGGTTCTTGATTGTCATCTTCAGAATTAGTCTTTAATATCACTGTAATGTACATTCACAACACTTTTCCAGATATAAATTGTTTTTTTACAGTTGTTTTTAGTCTCCAGCTTAATTAGTTTAACTAAAATATTACAGTTAAGAAAAATTTTACCAGAGTAGTGGTTATTGTCTTGAGAAAAAAGTGATGTTATATGCACGAAATGAGAATACCAGTGTTGTTATAAGCAGGAAATGAAAGCATTATGCTTTATGGATAAATGGTGGGACCAAAGAAAAGCAATGTTATATACAGGAAAATGTGTTATCCGGGAATGTTTAAACAGGGTTCTACTAAAGCACTCCCAATGCAAAAAAAAATTTTCGATGCAAATTTGCTTTCAAACTTTTTTTCCCAGTATGTTACTCAAAAAACAAGGGTGCGGGTCTTACACGGGGGCATGTGGTGTTTGGGTATATATAGTATATCATTTGATTCATTCACAAGTCCCTTTTGACAGGTAATGGAATGTAAACAAAACTTGGACAGCTGTTAAAATCATGTGGTGGCGTACGACTACATCAAGATCTATTTTTGTGGATAAACACTTGTGCACAACCTTACAACTATCAAAAAGTAAAACTTTATTCTTAATACAAACTAAACAATTTAGCAGGGTAAACAAAACCATAAGTTTATAAAACTTTTTTTCAGAAAAAATTTATATACACATACATAAAAAGAATAACGTGGCACCACACTGCGACGTTTCGCCTCGACTGTAATTCCTTCATTCTTTCTTATCTTCGCCCCTTTCATCTGAATGGCCGGGTAGGGGAAACCACAAGCCTAGCAGACGGAGAAGTATTCACTCTTGGGACTGTTGGTGAGGGGAATCACACATTCATGGATAAGAACAGATGTATACCAAGACAGAGAGGAGTGTCATGCCACAAGAGAAGGGAACAAAGTGGCACTTCGGACCCATTCCAGAATGCAAAGACAAAATATTAGGAACAGATGTTAACATTATTTCGACACAAGTTGTATTTGTACACGTCAACTGCTGTATTTTATGTACACTGTTTCAGTGCTAGTAGTCCACGTTCTTTGCTGTTACAGTAACTGGAAATACAATTTTGTTCTCGCTTTAGACAACATTTTCCATATTTTTTGTACGGCCCCTGAAAAATTTTTAGTATAATCCATACCTGTTACGATAAGGTTCCACTATATAAGGACTATAGTGATTACTTTACTCCATTTCTGACAGTTTTAAAAATTATACTACTGTATTAAAATTTGTTTAAAAAAATACTCAACAAATGTTGTAGATTTTAAGATGAACTCCAGATATTTAATGAAGTAATATACACAAAAATAAAACAATCTTGACTAGTCAATGAAAACTCTTATGCACACCACTGTGTAACTACGCTGGCAAATTACATAATTTTGACTGATGGATACATTCTTACACTTGTGAATACATGTTAATATTTTTACAATCACGACAACCAAAAGTAGGGTTTCCTTTTGACAATCGGAAAAATGAGCCATAAAAAACCACATTTTTAATATGCCATCAAAAAACATATTGTCGCTTCAAGGATATGTTCTTAGACACAGCAGTAATTTGCTACAAACAAAAAATTAAGTAGTGTTTGAATTTTGTTAAATTTTTAACTATACAGCATTGCACACACACACACACGCGCATAAACAACTAATTATTTTAAACAAATTAAAGAATTTTGACAATAGTAGCTTGGGAAGAGTTTTAAGTTAAAACAAAAACAAGCATTCAAGATTTTCCGCATGTTCAGAAGTTAGCAATCCAAATTACAAGCTAGCTTTCAATAATTTTTATAAATTACATTATGCTGAAGGAAGTTAGTCAGTAGTAAATATGGTCACTAAGGTATTGATGAAACGGTATTTTGCAACATATGCCATGAGACACACAACACACTAGTAAAACAAGACATTACAAGCAAGAGCACGCTGCATCCTAGATAGTAAAACAATTAATTCAAACACTAAACCAGATTTTAAGAACAATAATCAGAAATGTTTCCTACCAGTATATAAACATTGTGAAAAGTAAACACTATACTTTGTTAGGACTTGCAAGTCAATGTTGTTAACCAATTTTTTTTTTGCCAATTATAAGTTAAATACAGTATGAAAATGTGCAGTACTAACATAAACCAGTACAGCAAATGCCAATATATTTACAGAATAAACTCCAACAACAGGTCAAGAATATACATCAGAAAAATCAGTCTACAACCTACAAAAATTACAAAACACAAGATTCATTTCATTATACATATCCAGGAATAACAGAAGTGATCATTACAGTAAACATGTTTCCCAACAAATTTAGAAATAGTCACTAACCCTTTACCATTCTCAAGCATCAAGATTACTTTCCACATACATCCTGTACAAGTCTGATACACATTCCACTCAACTAACATGCCAATACTTTTATTTAACAATTACTATTGTGACATACAAAAATGCAGATTCCTTGCAACTGCCAGGAAACAAATACAAAACCTACTTATGATCTGAAAGTTTCACTCTAAATGTGGAATGCTGAAACTTTCATTACAATACAATTCTGGCACACACAATCCTAACCATCCAGCCATCAATATCCTGCATAAAAACATTTCAGATTGCCACTGCAAAACCCACTAAAATGATTTAACTCAGTCAGTAACATGTGTAGTAGCAAAATTCCCACAATGTGTACAAATATGAGTCCATTACTTAAAACACAAACACATCTAATTTATTCCACAGTGATTTATGCCTGCAAATAAATTTATTAAATGTTTTGAAACAAACAGCAAATTCTGATACACTCTTATCCCTTCAGTACAACAAACTAAAATCACTACTGAAAATTTAATTCACTTTAAGTGCAGCCAAAAATTAGATAATCTGAAATACGGAAGCAAATCAAATAGCAAAATTTCCACTTCCATGTCAGGTAAACAGCACTGTGGTAAAATGTGTATACATATAATATAGAACCTTTGTTGTGTAGTAACTGTACATATTGCAAAAAAAAAATATTATGATGTGATGCTGTTAGCTTTGAGACATCTGCCTGCTCTGCAAAAGTCTTTCTACTGCTGCATTGATGTCACCAAATGTTGCTATCAGTGCTGAAATATAAAAACATATCTCATACAGTTGTAATAATACAGACAATAACACTTTAAAGTATATAAACTGAGCCTATAGAGAAAACTTAGCAATTACTATGACTCAGTTAAGCTGAAAACATGTTTAACCTATTCATAATATGTAGCAATTTTATAACACACTATATGTATCCTAACATTAAAAACAATTCCTGTTGTCATTTACACAAATTTCATGCTTAGAGACAGTACACCTTGTGGAACTAAACCATATCCACATTTTCATCAGTGCAGAGCAAGAATAAATTGTGCCCAAGGTCATGGATGACTTGAAGTGAGGTTAGAGCCTTGTAGTTTGCAGCGATTCTATGGACAGAATCGTGTCTGTTGAAACAAACAAATACAGTAGAGTCCTGTTACAATGACGTGTTACGATCCCAAGTTTGGTCCTCACTATAGTAAACTGGGCCAATTTTGATGCCCAAAATTTGCATTAAAATTTATATTTAACAGGACATAACTTGTTATATTACTGTATTAACCCAAATGCAAGATGAACCCCTATATTTGCCCTTTGGTAAGGGAAAAATTTTTAATTTTGCTACAAATACGCATTAACATGCCCAGAGAATTAACTCAAAAACCAAATATGAAATTAAGGGCTTGCTCCTTAGTTTTTTTTTTCACAGTGGTGCCAATAACTATAATTTTTTTTTAACCAAAAGCTTTGAAAAAAATTTCAGACAATGTGCAGTCACACAATGTGCAAGACTCTGGATGCGTTTTTAAAAATAATGAACCATTTGTAAGGGAAAAAAAAATATTTTTTTCTTCATTTTGGCTTATTTTCATGACAATAAATGCTGTACTTTGGGTGACAAAAACTAAAAAACTGTTCAATACATTGCTACAAAACAAATTCAGCTACAACTTATGACATTAGTGTCAAAATGTGGAGCAAAATTTCAATATGAGTATTCGGGAGCAGCAAGGAAATATATTTTCGAAATCACTGCAAAACTAAGGTACAAGCCTTAAATACACATATGCCTAAGTAAAATAAGAAAAAGTCTTAATCCATCATCAAAGCAATTTGTTTGTATCAAGTATCTACCTGCGCAAAGTTTCGGTTGCTGCACAATTGTTATGCATTTTTCCATGCCTAACCACTATTAGTTTAAATTTTGCATTGTAACTACAATGCTTAAATTTTCTTTGCTGGGATGCCTAACCACCTACTTTCATAACTTGGTCACTCATTATTTAACACATGCTTCATAAATAGTCTTACATAAAATAGTTTCTACTATAGTTAAACTAATTGTTGACATGTAATAAAAATGGGACACAGCAAAAACTTTGAATAAATTACACGTGTGATATTATTAGTTGTGGTTTTAGTTGTGTTTGTGCATTAGGGTTTAGTTCATTTGTATCTTTGTATTATACAGACACATAGACAGCTACAAATGGGAGGGATGGTGTTCATCAGAGCATATTGGCTGTTTACTTGCTTCTAACATAAATACAGTAGAGTTCCGTTATAAAGAATTGTTATGGTTCCGGGTTTGGTCCTCGCTGTAGCATAGTTCTCACTGTTACAGAATTGGGCCAATTTTGACTCCCAAATCCCAAAAAAAAAAAAAAAAAAAAAAAAAAAAAAAAAAAAAAAAAAAAAAAAAAAAAAAAAAAAAAAAAAAAAAAAAAAAAAAAAAAAAAAAAAA
>PNEQ01002300.1:0-16782 GCA_003012365.1 Medauroidea extradentata | reverse complement strand
TCAATGCTTCTGGCATCGCCAGGCTTAAATTTGTTTTTCGCCTTCATGAATAAGGCCAAAGTAGGCTGCACCATTTTCGGCTGGTTTGTAGATGAAGAATTGGAGGAACTGCCACTTTCAGAATTTAAACTAACATCTCGATTTCCAGCAGCAGCAGCATCTCCTTCATGTGAAGACGATGGTGGTGGGGAATCTTCATAGGAACACAATTTTTTTCCAACCAGCTGTTTGTGTTTTGAAATATGTTTTCTGAGGTTAGACGTACTTTTGGACACGCCTCTTGAGATTCGCGATCCACAGTGGTTGCATATCGCATATTTTGCATCACGAATATCAACTTTAAAATGATGCCACACTTCAGACATGGCTAATTTAAAATTTTAAAACATGTCACACTGTACAATAAAATTTCTGCACGTGGCACAAAACTCTACACCGAAACGGTTATGGTAACAGTAAAATGCATGCAGCAAAGACAAAATACATCAGTATTGTACGATGCGTTGTTTGATGTGATGTTCCTAAACTCCGTTTTTACTTTCTTTGTTCCGAAACGCGTATTTATTTTGCGTTCCGAAACTCCCGTATTTATTTTGCGTTCCGAAACTCCCGTATTTATTTTGCGTTCCGGATCTCCCGTTTTATTTTATGGGTCGCGAAACTCCGTTTCACTTGACATGTTCCGAAACTGTTGTACTTTGCACAAACGTTTTTAAAGAAAATCGTTAACACAAAATGTTTAGCCACCAATATCTAAAAAAAAGAAAAATTTACTTGTATTTATGTTGATTCGCAATACAATTTATAAAACAGAAAATGCTATAATTGTGCGTGACTGATTTGTTTTTTTAAGTGTGTACAGACCATTTTTATTGATTTTTTTCTTGGGGTGCTGTTGGCAAAAATGTCTGCAACTGCCATAATGACGTTTATGTACCATGATCGTCAATAACCACATACCTTTTTGATTTAATGCATTAGAATATATTTTTTTTTTACGTTTATAAACAAAAATATTGACGATTCTTTGGGAGTAAAAGTTTCATACGAACTTTCCGGCAATATTATTTATGGATAAACAACAAAGGCCTACCGCAATCTTTAAATGACGTCCGAATTACAAGTACAACATATGTAAGTAATTATTTATATTTTCAATTTGACTGCTCGTGAACATTTTATATCAATTTGTGCCAGTAAATATCACAGTTTAATTAATTAAAACAGACATGTGATGCTGGTTAATAGCTGTGGTAATGGTAATAGAGAAACGAGGATTGAGGTTAAAACCACAGTCGATCCCGGTTCGGTCATGTTTCTTTAAATAACCGATGAACCGAGGTACCGAAAAACCGATCGTCTCATCCCTACTTACTGTATTTACTAATTTAAAAATGTAATTGATTTGGTGCCAAATACCATATGTTGACTAAGAATTTACTTGAGTATTTTTTGCTATCGTATTTGTAGTGAACCATGATTTTATCCTTATTTATGAATTTTTTACCAATTAAAAATCTCAAGCCACAACCTAAAAAATTTTTGTTTTCCCACTTAAGAAGTTTTCCCAGCTAGTAAGTTTTTGGTTATATTTCCTTTGAAAAATGTCTTAACAGAGTTTTACTGTTTTAAGTTAACATTTATTTAGTGCGATAGTACAGTGAAACCCCTTATTTACACTTTCCAGGGGGACAGGGCGAAAAAGTGTAAATAGCGGGGAAAGTGTAAATGAAGGGAAATCTCAAAAAAACCATTCAGCTTACCTTATTTAGTACTTGTGTTTTTATGTTGCTTAAAAAACTCTCTACAGGTAAAATCAAAGTGATAGTATTCATGCAAGCTATGTATGTATCATATTTTGCCACATAAAATTTGGTACAGTGTAAATTACCAATATCGGAATCGAATATACTGTTGCAGGAAGATTTATGGCACGTGCACATACCAAGAGAACATCTAAAAATGTTAGATCCAATTTTTTTTTTTTTTTATCGTTTACTTACTGTTCCGCAATTTACCATTT
Source organism: Medauroidea extradentata (assembly GCA_003012365.1). NCBI lineage: Eukaryota > Metazoa > Arthropoda > Insecta > Phasmatodea > Phasmatidae > Medauroidea > Medauroidea extradentata. Next base: position 14,759 of record PNEQ01002300.1, on the reverse strand, counting down.
TTTTTTTTTGCAAATGCTATCATGAATTTAGACAAAAACGGTAAGCATTTGAATGGGAATGTACAGTTCTTCATTATTCAGATCAACACATGTTCCCACGAACTCATCACACTTCTCTATTATTACAGTATGTTTTTGTTTTATCGACAATATCGGCTATTTTTTTCGATTACATTACCGTTTTATAACCATTAAAACACGCTGCACTAAAATGGTAATTATTCAAAACACAACTGTTTGTAATAAACATTTTCAAACACGTTTTGAAAATTTTAGGTTAAAGTTACCGTTATTTGCGCTTCCAAAGACAAACGAACGTACGTTAAGAGATCAATGTTGCCAACGTGAATATATCGATAGCGTTCGAGACAATCGAAAGCGCTAGCGGCAGCAGCGTTTTCTTGCCGCCATCTTGAATTTATTGTGCCGTGAGCGCTAGCATTACACGCGATCACGGTCATTCTCCTATGGCTTTGCACGTGATCACCAACCTGTTGTGCTGATTTTTCTTTGTTCTATTTCCAAACCAGTTTAGATGTCCTTTCTTTGTCATCTATGACTTTGAAATCTCGTGTTTTTATTGTCTTCGGATGGCGAAAACGTGGGCGAAAAACGTAAACAGCAGGAAAAATAAAATTTTGATGATGTGATATGCGGGAAAATGTAACATTGCACTAAATGGCAGACAAACGGGACCTGAAGAAAAAAGTGCAATTCGCAGGAAAACGTAAATAACGGTAACGTAAATACGAGGTTTCACTGTATATTCTGAATTAAATTATATTTCATTTCTTCAGAAAAGACTACAAAGTCAGTCAAAATGAACGAAAACATATAGCGTAATGTCTCTTAATACGATGCAACATACATTTACGTGTTTATTGTGAGAAAATTAACTATTTTATCTTACATCCTACGATAAAACAAAAATCAGTGAAATATTCCAATGCTATTATGAGCCAAATTAATGTCCAAAAACACGAACAAGTAAAATTAATGGTAAATAACAACAAAAATATACATCCTCAGCATAGTATGTATAGTTTGTGAAAGCGGATTGTGATTATTATTTACCTATTACAAAATTATATGTAAACGATACATTTTGACATGTACACTTTCCACTTCGAAATAGTAATCAAAATCCAAATTGCAGTCCGTGGAGAAAAGCAAAAATCGAAAACATACACGTAGCAAGTAGTTCCTCACGATGAATAATGGTGTGGTTATGTATGGCGAGGAGGGAAAAGAGGAGGAAAATAGCGGGGTTACCACCTTTCTTTTGTTGCTTGTGACGCCCATCCAATGCGGACATTGGCTGGCAGCGATGGGCGGGGAATGAGCTGTGACGAGCAGCAGATGGCACGTCTCCCCACACAGAAGTCGCCAGAGAGAAAGAGGTAGAGTGAGCGTGAGAGAAGCAGATCCCACTCTGAGAAACAACTGGCGGCAGGTCTGTGACTCATCTCGCACTCTGCGGCTTGCGCGTTTGCAGTGGTGTTCTTAATGAATTTTTTTCCATTTTTTCTGCAGTTTTCATCATGAAACACATTATTTGAAGGCTAAGCTCGTACACATATAATGCTTATACATATTGTGACTTACAACGACGTTTTAATAGATCTCGGTGACTGGTTTTCAATTGCTAAAATGTTTATTTTTTCCATTTTATTTTTCAATTTTCACGAAAATCTGTATGTACAAGCGTAGTGTACGTACGAATTGAGTGCCGTACAACTGGAATTTTTCTGTACTATCAGAAAAATTATATTTAACCAAACAGTTTTTATTTTGCCTCATTATCAGTAATTTGTAATGTTTAAAATGTATGTCTGGTACTTAACTCAATTGCGCAAATTAAAATAATTAATTTTTTTCATCAACAGATTATATAAATATCCCACTTTTTGTTGAAACTATTTATCCTGAGTTTTTCTTAAGTTTTGGAGTTTTAAAAATTTCCTCCAGTTTATTCAGTCTCTTCAAGTACATGTATAAATTTAAATATTACCAAAAAAATATGGCACAATAAAGAAAATTTGTCTATCTTACCTACTCACTGTCCAGTAATATATTTAGTTTATTTCCGTTACGAAAATCTAAATTTTTAATGCAACGCATCATTCCAGAAAAAGCCAAAACAAAAAATAAAAATGTAAACAAACGTGCCTGAAGTCATACAGAAATGTACTGCAACAAGGTAGACTCAGACTCCAAACTTTTGCTACCGCCGCCGTCACTCGGCCGCCATCTTGTCGATGTTTCGAGATCTCTGTACTGCGTGACCATGGCAGTGCGCGAGTTGATAGGCATCAACTACAAAATACAGTAGAGCCCCGATTTAATGAACTCGGGAATAACAAAAACAGCGATTTAACGAAAGGATTTTTAGGAACTATGAAAAAATAATCAAAAACGTATGAAATAACTAAGTAACTTTCATAAAATAAAATAAACAGTGTAGTGTAAGTCTATTAAAAATATGTTTACTGGCTGAAGTATAGTATTTTTCTCCGTAGACAGTGTTAAACCATCCGTCAAGAAACAAAAAAAAAAAAACGTTAAAATTCATAAAAAACTTTGGCCACGGAAGTGATTTTGAGCTAAGCGCGCGCGGCTGAGCAAAGCCGGCCGAGCTAGCGACGCTGTGTTGCGTAACAAACGTGCGCCTAGATCCTCATCCGGGCGACTGGCGAGTGAACAAGCATCTAGATACCAAGTCCACACAGCGCCCGCAGCGGACAGCACGAGTACTAATTCACAGATAGTGCTTCGCGTCTTCGTCAGAATGCGAAACCGTGCATCGTATTTTACTGCCTAATTCTTTTGCCAATAGAATGCAGTGGTGTCCAGCGTGATTATTTTCTGACATGTCCCGTGATAAAACCAGCGTATCTATAATAGGAAAAATGTTATTATATTATTTATGCACACTTTTTACAACAAATTTACTAACATAAATAGTATGTTTCGCAGATGTTAAAAAATACTTGAATGCAAAATATTTTTAGGCGGGCAGCAACCAGTTTGTTTCACGAGCGCGGCGGCCTGTAAGTTACAATGGTCGCTGCTGCGCGTACTTATTAATTTACAGTTATCTCGCAAACTTTTACTTCAGTTTTCACAGCATTTTTTAAAATGGAAATTTCCTAAAATTTCTTGGTGGCGCGGGTAGGAGATTGAAAGAAAGACGACTCGTCGGCTATTATCATCACTTCTCACATGTTGATGCGCGCGAGCGGGTGGCTTTACTCACAGTGCACGCGGTCGGCTCGACAAGTGTTCCGCTAGCAGTTTTTAAAGTTTTTTTTGTAGTTTTTTTCTTTTACGGTTGCGGCTTACCTATTGATGGTAACTATGGTATGTTGTTGGGAACTATCATACTTTCCAACAATTACCTCCATTTCCGACGAAAAATTCCCGACAATATTTTGTTGGATGGGTGGGGAGGGGGGTTAAAAAATGTTAAGTTGGATTTAACAAAACATTGATTTAGAGTAAACCTTTTCGGGTCCCGTGGCACTTCGTTAAATCGGTGTTCTACTGTAAGTTGTGGAATGAATATAACTGCCACCATACATAAAATGTAAATAGTAAATATTCAGTTATTAAAGTGGTTGAGTGTGTGAAACGGTTTTTTCTGAGTCTTTCAGTCATTTAAACTGTTTAAATATTAATGAAAAAGATTAAAAATCTATTAAAATGCCACGCATGGGTTAATATAACTACCAGTGAAACTATAAAAACCAATCCAGAAATATCTGAAAGGAAAATGTACACATTTTAACGATTGTGCCTCAATGGATTAGCTACAAAACATCTGCCAAGGCATTTGAATTCGCATGAAACATCACTTTTAATGAAACGATGATGAAATTTGCGGAAAAGTTATAAATACGTCAAATTTCACTATTTTTCCGTAAGGCACCATTTTTAGGGGTCCTTAATTAGGATAAAAACATTATTAAGATGCACTATTTAAAAAAAAAAAACCTGTAATACATTTTTAATTTACCACAGAAACCATCACTACGTACCTTGAAGGTTAGCATCCCTATTAACAAAACCCATGGCTGTAAGCTGTTCGAGCTGAGTATGATATCGTTCTTCAGGAGGTTGATTACTGTTACCACTCTGAGATGCCATGCTAGCTACCTGTAAGGTACACAAAGGATTATTTATAAAATGCATAGCAACAACAGTTTGTGCAATTAGTTGCAGACCTTTGGCCTTGAAGAATAAATGGTATAAATGGTACATATAGCCACTACGTTCTACGTGATAAAACATTTAAGACAAATAAAATGTTGTAACAAATTTTAAAAAAATACTGCTGCTGCGATGTAGGGCACAATGTTGTTATTTAGGCAACCCCCTCACCCCGGCACCAGTGTGTTTATGTTCGTGCACTTTACGAGACCATTTTGAGAAACGATCAAAAATTATAAGATTTATTGAAAAAAATAAAAAATCTCCAAAAAATTTGTGAAATCGCAATAAAATTCACTTTAAAAACATGCTTACGGGTCCACATTGATAACAACATAATTTGTAGTGTTGTTGTTTGTAACAGGAATTTTGCAAGATGAAAAAAAAAAAAAAAAAAAAAAAAAAAAAATTTTGAAAATCGGTCAAAAACTGTGGCAGTAGTGTAACTTTGAAACGAGCGCCAGCGCGACGAGTGTAGAACAAAGTCAGGAGCTTAAACCTCTCTCCCTATTCCTCTGCACCATATTAACCGCCGCTATAATACCACCCGAAGTCCAAGAAAAACACTTTTCCCCGATTACGGAATGAAATTTGTTTTTTTATCAATGCAAACGCACATTATAATAAGTTCCCGACTGCGCAAATGGCTAGTTACGATGCCAGACAGCGAGCTGGCAACGTCGCAAGCCAGCGAGTTGGCAACGCCGCTTGAACATCCGGTTCGGATGCTGACTGTCGCGGGTCATTGTTTGTTCGAGTATTGTGTGCACGTGGTGTTTCGGCTTTTGGATACGTTTTGTGATATTACTGATCTTTGATTTCGGTGTGTACCAATTTATATAGAATTTAAAAAATATGTATTTCATTGAATAGCATAAAGATATCATATGTCTATTACACTGCTATCTCGAGTCATAAATACTGGTGACGGACACGGGCTGTATGACGCGACATAAGAAAATGCGGTGTGGCAGCATCTGCTTGCTACCGTTCCATGCTGTCTGTGATAACTAACTGTAATCCGCCTCCCAGGTGCCTCTTGTCACATGGCTAAGCGACTGGTGTAGGAGGGGTAGCTGGCAGATTTTCTCCCCTCCCCCCTCCAAAGTGTGTTGCGCACTGCGCAGTACGCACGATCGATACCAGGCACCCACTCTGGCCGGCAGCTTGCCTTCAGACATGCATGCACCCACATACATTCTCTGCCACCGCCCGTGTACTACAACACTTTTGACCTGGCGAGCGACGTAACATGGTGCGTGTGTAAAAAGTTGTTACAGAGTTGTGTCTGGAGGGACGAAGTAATTATTTACGTGAAAGTATGCTACATTAATTTGAAACCTTTATACAGCTGTTCTCATATCATTGTAGTGTAATACACACACTGTGTAAAGTATAAATATTTATGCGTAAATAAATAAGCACGGCCTTGCAATGTACATTTTTCTTCGTCTGCAAATATCGTTACCATCTTTATTAACATGAGTTACAGTAAAATCTCCTTGATTGAAAGTTTGGACTTTGAATTTAATTGCTATGCGCAAGCATAGTAAAGAGCGTTGCCCCCCCTTTTTTTTACCACTCACACTACATACAAAAGTGGTCAGCAACTGTGCAGTGGCAGCCCCTGGCAACGCACCAGGCGATAATACCAGATAACCTACCTCATGACTCATCCCATCCTTCCGCCACCCCTTTCCCCCTTAATGATTCTAAAGACGGAGAGCAATAAAGGGAGGAAAAAAACTGAGTTCAGATGCCGCCAACAGCCGTCAACTGTAAACAAACAACTGTGTAAGTTCTCTACCCTCCCCCTTAATCCCGTCCTGCCATTCTCTAGCTTTAACAATGGCGTGCCGGCAAATATCATTTCAAGGTCTGTGGAGAAATTTCCACACAGCTTATATTGTTTATTGATCGCACAGTACACAGCGTCCTTGGTATAATGCTACCAAGTGTTAAAAGGGTAGTGGGAGGAAGGGGGGAGATACCGTATTTACTCGTGTACTGCCCCCCTCACCGCCAATATCGAAGTTGTGAATTAGAGAAAAATTTAAATTCCATGTATAACCCTCCCACGCCTAAAAAATAATTTTAACGTAAGTAATACAAACACGCAGCAACAGCCAGACACATCTTGTTTGTTTGGCTTGGCCGCAGAGCGTAGCAGCGAACAAGTTTAACAGTAGTTGAGCGTGAGCCCGGGCAGATGGCTAGAAGCATGCGGGAGGATGAGGCCCGGGCGGGCTGGTGTGTGTGCAGACAGGTGGGTGAGAGGGGTGGGCGGCTGGTCAGGCACGTGATGCTGCGTTGCCACATTCTTCAGTGTGCAAGTTCTGCTGTGAGGTACACACACGTAGAGGCCATTGTTATCGGTAACTGCTAGCAGTAGTCGGGGCGTTCTTGTTTTCTTGTCAGTTTATTTAGTTACGTCGTTTGATAATGGGGAAAAAACGGTGCGGTTTCACTGCTGAATTTAAGTTAAAAGTGGTGAAATATGCTCAAGAGCATTCAAAAAAAGTGCCGCGAGACATTTTGATGTCGACTGCAAAAGTGTGCGCATAAATTTGAAGTTCAATAGCCGAAGCACGGCTATGTTGCTTAAAATAGAATCTTTAACCTTGATCCTTCCATTGTCTAAAAACACCGTTGGCACGCTCCCGCACTGTTACTTTCGGTACCGACTACCGAGACACGTTAATTAGTTGATGTAAGGATTTCTATTATTGTTTGCATTTTTGTGAAAGTTCACAGTAATAATCACCATATAAAACAAATATGTCTGTAATATGAGTGCTTACACATTTTTTTGTCAGTGATGGTACCTAGTTTGTCCCGTGTATAGCCCCCCTCCTAATTTTCAACAGAAATGTTGGGCAAAAACGTGGGGATTGTACACAAGTAAATACGGTAAGGAGTAACTCCGTGCCGTGCTGAGTTGCGTCATCAGGGCTAGCGGACCACTTGGCACGCACACTGTTGCCATATCTCCGCTGACCCGTAGCCAACATTTGACGCGCTGCACGCGTTACTTGCAATAATTATGATTCTGAAATTTTATGGGGCACTTTTCTCAACATATTGACGAATAATAAGCGTAACATTGTGTATATTTTAAGTACATATATGCTTCGAATTACATAACTCGGGAAATTTAAAATTAACCAAACTTCAAAGCATGCAAAATCCTATCCTTACGTTCAGGACCGAATGATGGCTTCAATTTAGTATATAGCATTTCAAATTAACAAGGTTCTACTCAAATATTTCATTAGTACATGTCTGAATTTCCCCTAAGAAGCTTCCGCAAAAATACTTATCAAGGCGACTCGCGGCTGTTTTCACGTTTTTGGGGCGGGGGAAGGGGTGTTCGCACACCCCGTCTAGGGTGGTCGTGTTTCGGAAGCCGTATATTCATCAAAACAAATACATACCATGTATTTCATTTTAGAAATGTGTTATTTTTATGATAAAAGATGATACAGCTGACTAACAAGAAAACTGCTATTTCGATGCAATTTTTGGGGTTTTGGAGGGTCAAAATTGCTCGGATACGATTTTACGAGGTCAGCGATTTTACGAGGTCATTTTCGGGCACCGTGAGGCCTCGTAAAATAGGGGTTCTACTGTACTTTTATATTAATACAAAATAGTGTTAGTTTTGTAGACAATATTTACTCTTACGAAAATTTTAGCTGGAGTAGTTTTCTCATAACGGTGTGTCAAAGTCAAAATTTGCATGTTCTGCTACAATGCAAATAGTGATAACCAATTAACTTACATACGTTAAATATCTCACAGTGAAACAATATACTATGGCCTACGTAGTAAAACATTTGAAAAAATCCCGCGAACTGTTTTTGTATTTTTAAAGAATTGCTGAATTTGCAATTTTTTCCTGGCTTCTGCGATTTTTTTTTTTTATTCTAAATACTACGCTGTGGTTTTTTTAATGTATTATTGCATAGCTCATGGGATGTTACTTCACAGTGAATTATTTTACTTAAGTAGGTTAATTGGTTTTTCACTATTTGCATGGTAGCAGCACGTGCAATTTTGACTTTGGCGCACCCTTATGAGAAAAATATGCCAACTAAAATTGTTTAATAAGAGGAAACTGCACTCACAAGTATCGTCTACAAAACTAACAATATTTCATAAAAATTTAAAATCATGATTTTATCGCACTTGAACACCCTTAAACTACGGAGACAACTGTAAAAATTGAACTAACCATTCTGGCCATAAACTGGGAGAAGACATCCTGCTGAGGTGGCACAGTGCCAGTGGCAGGGGCTGAGGTAGTGGTGGTGGTGGTGGTGGTGGCAGTTGCTGCAGTCGTGGTCCCTGTGTTTGCTGCAGTGGAAGTGGCTCCAGGACTTGCAGCAGTCGGAGACGTAGGAGGGACAGATGCAGGACTTGCAGGAGAGCTGCTTGGTGCAGAGGCTCCACTTGTAGGAGTCGCACCAGGCACTGCGCCTGGTATTGAGCCTAGGCCCATGCTGTAACAATGCAAACAGCATGTTTGTTAAAGTACCCCTAAAAATGATAGAAAAAATAATTACCGATTTCTGTGTCTAAAAATGTTAAAAAAGAGTGCATTAATTTAGTGGTAAAACTTTGAAGTGGTGAAAAACTTTTGTTAACACTATCACAGTTTAGATTTTGCCTCATTAATTTTTAATGTTTAATATTATCCAGAGTTTTTTCCCCTCAGTTTTCAAAATTTCATCAAGCTTCAGTCCCTTTCAGAATGTGTGGAAATTAAAACATTTTATGTATACATGCAAATAAAAAAAAAGCCCAATTCAGTTACTTATCTAGCATACCTACACAAACAGACCGAATGATGGTACGTATTTATATTACGATGGAACAGCTAAAATTTTCAAACTTTTTAGACATTTTAATGTGTGTATCTATTCCTTGCGGCACAGAGCAGCTTTGTAATATCAGTGTTTACCCTAGGATCTGTCTGGCGATGTTTTTCGTTTATTTCTGTTATTGGAATTAAAAACTTCCCCAAAATGCTGAACAAAACAATTCACGTAAACAAACGTGTGTTAACACTTCTTTCTAGAGATACGTATGGTAACTGGTATATAGTGAACTTTTGCTGCTGCTATCGCCGCTCTGCCACCATCATGTCAATATATTGAGATCACTGTAATGCGTGTCCGCGGATGTGCGGAGCGCACATGTCTCGAGTGCAAAATATGTTGACAGTGAATATATGTGTGAGTGTATCTATGACCACGAATATAACATAGTTTGCAATTCACATCATGGTGGAACACATGAAATGAAATGGACGGTGTTATGCATCAATAGACCAAGCGCCAATTTATAGTTCGGTATAAAATATTTTTCTGCATTGAAACGGTCTTATAAAAAGTATTTTATACATACATCCTGTGATTATAAAAGCTGGATTTACATGACTATTATACTTTTTATAAGTATATTTCAAATCCGAAAAACTTACAGCAAGTTTTAGTGATAACTTAAAATTGGCGCACAGTTTATTGATGCATAACACCATCCAAATTACATATATATTTTTTCTTTTACATGGTTGAACGAATACATTATTTTTTTTTGTTCTCCATTTAAACCTTTAGACATTAATATAGTTTTTAAAGAAAAAATGCTGAAATTTGCAAAAAATTTCAAATAAAGCCAAATTTCACAAATTTTTCGAGTTACAATTTTTTATGGGTCCTTAAGCATGTTCAATTTGGTCCCAAGTTATTCTTTTTCCCATGACAAACCTGAATTGAGTTGTGACTAGTGTAATACAAGTACTCAATTTTTCTAACCTTACTGCAGTCACACAGCAGTTTATAGAGGTCTTAGGGTCGGTTTCACGGGCGACCGTCACACAGCCTACAATTGTTCAGCCTAAAACCCTCTCTTCGACCTTATTCAGCCTAAAATTATTCAGCCTAAAGTCATTCAGCCTAAAATCTTTCAGCCTACAGTCACTCAGCCTAAAGTCACACAGCCTAAAGTCGTCCAGCCTAAAATTATTCAGCCTAAAGTCACTTAGCCTAAAGTTGTACAGCCTAAAATTGTTTAGCCTAAAACTGTTCAGCCTAAATTTATTCAGCCTAAAGTCGTACAGCCTAAAATGTTAACGCCTTAAGTTTTAAGTATCCGACTGCTGTAGAACCATAAATTTCCATTACAAACTGCCAACGCATGTAGTGCCATCTAGGATGCAGTGCTGGAACCATTCTGGACAAAAACTAACCACTTCGATAATTCGAGATGCAAAGCAAATATTCTGACATCTGGTGACGGAATCCGGTACTCCTTGAATGGTGTATAGTAAAAAAGTATATGCCGGTAAGTTTGCATGCACGAAAAATTTATTCGAGCAGTAAAACTAACGACATAAATTATTTGAGTGCCTGCCATGGATGATAATACTTATCAGTTTGATTCTAATGGGTATATTTATGAAAATATAATATAAAAATGTTGGAAGCAAAGAATATCAAAACTTTCGTGACTAGCTTTATACATTTTTTGTGGAAATTCCCCACATTTTACACCTACCTAATAATATAATTCAATAAGAAAATGAGATAATATTCAACGAAATCACTAAGTAATTGTAAACATAACCATACGTAAATTAATCTTCAAGTTTGTCACAAATTCGGTAGTAAACTTATGGGTACGGCCGAGCAGGTTCTTGCTAACGTACGTACTCCGAAAACACTGGTACGTGCACGAAATTTGTGGTCTAAGTCTATTGCAGTAGCTACGTCTTAAAACTCCTTTTATAAATATAAATTATCCATGTATTATTATATTTGGACATTAATTAACATCAACGGTTAGTTTTGAATACTTTAGCGTACAATGGTTACGGCCGTTGGCTAGATAGTTTGTCGTTATGGTAATTGACGACTTAATTGTTTATTTCAAGTGTGTAGCAGCCTGTGTACAAAGTCAGAAACCTGCAATAATGTAAGGAAGCAATATTATTAATACCCTAGACGTAATAACATTGTATTAGGTATTTTGGGTGTCATCAGGAGTTTTTTTCTAAACTTCTCTGGAATTCATTTACGAAGCGCATGATCGTAGAAAATTAAATAAATTGAACCAAGTATTATGTTGAATTCCTAAACAATGGGAAAACTAATACAGTGTTTTCTAACAAATAATTTTTTTTTGCTATGCAAATAACTTTACTATCTCCCTGATGTGGCTGCTTCACTCGTTATGCAAAACAGTGACAACGATCTGCGCTTGCCAAGTATACAGTGTAAGCATTTTTCTTTAATTTATTTCAGTTGTATTTCCATTTATCATTGTATTTGAGCCTATTGTTATCTTTTACTTTAATCTGAATATTGCATAATATATAAAAGGTTCTTGTGTAGGAAATATGCATGTACCAATAAGTAAACTACGCATTTGTGTTTAAATTCGTGGTTATATTGCTTGAAAATAATTTTCTAACTATTAATTCTTCGCGAGAAAGAATGACTGCAAGGGATGTGCTACAAACTGTACACACACAAATATACTGTGAACATTTTTCGAAATTAGAGTGTATAATGCTTTAAAATGTTAGACTGTGAAATATATATATTTTTTCATTACAGTTTATAAATACACGTTTACTTTCGGTACAACCATCGCTTAGAATTAGTAATAAAGGTATTTGCTTTTACTGTGGAAAAAACTATTGTTTGTCAGCTCAAGCAACATCACGGAAAGCTCGCCTGAGTAAAACTCCTGTGTCCATGTGTTTTCACAGCTTTTTCTTCTTGCCTTGTGTTTGTGCACTGATAAAATTACTTATTGGTCACCACAAAATATTTTGTCATTATGGACCTTTCCAAATTTTTTGTGGTGACCACTAAAATGTTTTGCTGTCCCCAATAAAGTTATGCAATGAGTACCAAACAAATTTGTAACCATTGCAAAAATATTTTGTGATATCCATATTGACAAATAATTTTGCGGTTACCACAAAACCGTTTTTTCTGTGTGACATTGTCTTCGTTTTAACTGTTGACTGTGCTGTCTTAATTTTGGTAGCTTGAGCTTTTTATTTATGTATGTGTTGAGTACTGCTAATTTTTAATTTTTCCATTATGTTTTTATTGGATCTCTCTCTTGGTTGTTTGAGGTGACATAGCGTTGCAATGGCGTACGTCCACAACATTTCACTAAATTGATTTTGCGTCTCATTTTATGAAAGTTTGTAACACAAATTACTGGCTGATTATGCCTCTAGTTACTGACCCACTTGTTGCATTAACTGAGCTAACAAGCATACGCATATTTCGAATATTGAATGTTGTCTAGGAATAATGGGTGTGTGCTCCACACGCTGGTAGAGTGGCAAGGGGTGGGCTTAAGACGGTGGTGGCTGGTGTGCGCTGAGGGGAAGGAAGGGAAGAAGAGTACGCTTGTGAAGGGCGAGAGGTACACTTGCGCCTAAAACTTTGCCATAAGCAATATACCGGCTTGCTAGCTGGAAATATGGCCCTCATATGCTACAAGAATATTTTCACCTTATCGCTCGTGTTCCTTATCCTTGGGGAGACATTAGTGGCTACATCTCGTCTTCGTAACGCCCGGAATGATAATGCATCCACCCCGCAAATGTTCCACGGCAATAAATCGGTAAAGCGCTGTTCAATAGGAAAATTAGTTATATAAACAGAAGGGCCTGGAATGTAATATAAATAATTAAGAGTCCTGTTGACTTAATTTCGCTTTACAGGACCGTTATTACTATCTCATAGACGTATGTGTTAATTTTTAAACATTTATTCAAGCATGAGGAAGATTATTTATGACGGCAGCTCGCTTTCTTGTGATATATTTGCTAGTGATAGATTATTTTATATATTTCGCTGTGTTATCGACATATCCTGTCTTTCTTGCATGATTGAAGTTATATAGCTTGACCACTGCACTACGTCGTAACTGTACAGAACGAATGAGAAACTCTTATTATTTTTAACATATTTGTAAAAATGACAAATATTTACACTGATATGTAGGTTAGAACCTGTGGAGCAATAAACAATAAAATTTAGGCCATATGTGTTAACGTATATTAATGTAATAGTGTATAAATGTATTATGTACTTACTGTGTAATAATTTTCTATGGAACTGAGCAGTGCTATTTAGTTTTACTGCCTTGAAGTTGAATAAGTATTCTGTTTTCAAGCCAGCAATTCCTAAAAACTTTTAAAGATATATTATTTTAATTCCATTATTCTGTTTAAAGTAATTATAAAAAATTTTTACAGTGTGTGAAACTGTTCCTTGTAATCAGCAAGATTAATTCCACATAAATATTTACATTTTAATAAAGTACACTGGATATTCCCATTACAGAAACAAAATTTCAACATCTATATTAAATATAATTTTTAACTACAGACTGTTGGCCTAATTTATAAATACTGTATGAACAAAAATAATTAAACGCACGTCTGACAAATCGTCAAAGTCATTACGTTGTGAATTTTGCAGTGCGACTTAATCAGGAAATTTTCTTAAATACGTAGATTTACAATTGCGTTATATGTGCTCGATAGAAGAAAACAACCCTTTCGGGCAAAAATATGTTATTAATACATAGGGACTGGAAAATTTCACGAATTCAATGAATTGTAGGCTAGAATCCATTGTACTATACATGCTCAAGACCCGACTATTTGTCCACTAGCTGCTACTCAGTGGAACAACGGACAATGAACGAATAGACGGGGCTCGAGTGTGCATAGTACAATGGATTCTAGCCTACAGGGCATTGAATTCGCGAAATTTTCCAGTCCCTATTAATACATTATCTACTTGTAAGTAACTGATTAGTTAAACAATAATCGTTCAGTTACATAGGTAAAGTTCGCAATTATTGTGAAATTCAGAAGCATCAATGTCTTACATCAATATATTTTAACATTTACAACTAATAAAGATAACATTTATTCAGGCTATAAGTAAAAATCCGTTATTTCATTTTTATACTGATAATTAGAGACTGGAAAATTTCGCGAATTCAATGACCTGTAGGTTAGAATCTATTGTACTATGCATACTCAAGCCCCGCCTATTCGTTCACTGTCTGTTGTTCTACATAGCATGGCCGAACTATACAGGCCTGTCCGATCGGCGATCAAAATACATCGCTACTGCGCAATGACGTCACTCAGTACCCATGTGAGCAGATGTTAACATTGTCTCTAATGGGAGAAAAACGACCAGAGCTTAATTTGTTTGGAAATAAGAAAAAACTGGCGTAATAGATAACCAAAACTCACTAGGAAATAAATGACAAGTATATTACCTTCACAAAAAACAAAACTGTAACTATTTATGTAGTGAAGTACAGTATTTATTTAAGCAATTATAAAGTTGGCCGCACAGCTGTTATTGATGTCTATAAACAAGACTGTAATGTTAGTCCGTTAAATTTATTGTTTCCCGTTTTTATGTACGTGTGTGTATGTGCGGAAAATTTTAACCTTGTTGGAAATTGCGTCTGTTTTGCTAAAACATTTGATG